>PVIA01009713.1:0-58414 GCA_004024845.1 Tonatia bakeri | reverse complement strand
AACAACAACAACAACAACAAAAATAAATAAAATAAATATAATCTTAAAAAAATTAAAATAATTGTTAGGAAAAGTAAACAGCAACAGATGAAATAAACATGGTATTTAATATCATGCTTATATTTATTATATTGAAAGAGTGGAATACGAAATAATGCATACACTATGAATACAACCATGCATGGAGAAAAAAAGGGAGAAAGTACTAAATTACTAATAGAGTTTAAATTCCTCAATTTTGTTGTGTTAATAATAAAAACCATATGTTAAACTAGCACGTGCGACTCACCTCCTTGAGTAGGTAACAACCTTTAAAAGGTGAGGGGGGTGTGTCTCTCTCTGGGACCCAGAGCAGCTCCCACAGCGCTGACACGCTGCCTGGCACATGGTTTCCCAAAAGGTGCCTGAGATTGCACCAGGACTGGGGAAGAACTTCCCTCTCTTCAACCAGTTGTGGGTTTTTCTCTGTGGGCCACAGGGCTCTCCCCAGACGGTGAGCACCAAGTACGTGGGCTTTGTTCTTTACACAGGTGCTGTGCCGCTCCCGCCCCTCCCACGGGTGTGGGGCTTCTTCTGGTGGAGCCAGAGCCCAGCCCTGATGAGGTCACTTCCCCACACACAAGAGGCCAGCCAAGACGCCCCAGGGGAACAGGTTCTTTAAGAGCGTGGAATGACACTTCAGACTAAAGGGAGTGCAAGGACAGAGTGTTGACTTGAATGAGTAACCTCCATTCACTGCCGCATAGGGGTCTTCCTTTGTTCACTTTGATACTTACTGACTGCCAGCCACATGCCAGGCACCGTGCTAGGTGCGGGAGACACTGTGCTGAACAGGTCCGGCACAGCGCGTGCAGCTTACAGTCTGATGGGAGGGAGGTAAAGAGGCACTGACAATACCGTGGATTGTTGTGTGGGCACAGGATGCCATGGGAACAGGCAGCAGGGGTAAGCTAATTGGTTAGACAGAAACAATACATCATTTGGAAACTGACTTAGGAGTGATGCATGTGAGGAAGTGGGCAGGAGATGGTGAGTGAGTGGTACGGGTAGAGAGGCAGGCAGAGCCTGGTAGGCCATGGTCAGACATTTAGCTGGAGATTTCTAGTACAGGTAAGGAAAGAAAAATGTCAGCCACTTCCTACACAAAATGTGCTTTTCATCAATACTGACATTTAGATGATATTTATGTTATAATAAAGTATGTACACAAATGGACATCTGGTTACATTTAGGAGACAGTAAATAAGAATTATAAAAATTAGCCCTGGCTGGTGTGGCTCAGTGGGTTGGGAACCATCCTGCAAATTGAAAGGTCACCAGTTAAATTCCTAGTCAGGGCACATGCCTGGGCTTCAGGTCAGGTCCTGGGTTGGGGGGCATGTGGGAGGCAGCCAACCAATGTTTCTCTTGCACATTGGTGTCTCCCTCCCTCTCTTTCTCTCTCCCTCCCCCTCTCTATAAATAGGTAAACTCTTTTTTTAAAAAGAATTATAAAAATTAGTTGCAGCCCTGGCTTGTATGGCTCAGTGGGTTGAGTGTCAGCCTGCAAGCTAAAAGGTCACTGGTTCAATTCCCAGTCAGAGAACAGGCCTGGGTTGCTGGCCAGGTCCCCAGTTGGGGGCGTGCAAGAGGCAACTTATCAATGTTTCTCCCACACATCGATTTTTCTCTCCCTCTCTATCTCCCTCCCTTCCCCTCTCTCTAAAAATAAATAATTGCATATTTATCCATTACGTATACATAGAGATGCTTTGGATAGTGTGTATATATTTGGATATAATCAATATTTTGCTTTGACTGCCTCCTGATGAAATCTATAGATGCTTTTACCAGAAAAAAATGCACATATTAACACGCACCCACACACACACCAAGTTTTGCACACATCAAATCTTTCCGACTTCAGAATGCATTCTAGCTACATGTGTTTATCTATGCACATATTATGAGTACTTTTCGGCCTTTCCATAGTGGGTATCTGAGACACCAAACTCTAAACTCTGCATTCACTGTGTGAGTCCAATGTGTCAGTAAACTCTTTTATGGAAAGAAAAATAAATAAATAAATAAACCTCTTATAAAGGGAATAACGCCCCGCCATGGGCAACTAGAAAGTACAAGAAAAAGGAATGAGTATCTAATCATAATACAGAGTGGGGCAAAAGCAGGTTTATGGTTGTTTGTATGAAAAATAATACAATAATAAACTGCATTATTTACTCACAACTGTAAGCCTACTTTTGCCCCGCCCTGTATACTGCTTAGTTTTTAAATGAACAGTCTTTACACGCTGTGAAAACATAAACAGTGATTGTTTTCCATTATAAACCTTTTGGAAATATCTGGATTTTTAAAGCACATGCTTGTGTTACCTAATTTCTGAAAAATGTGTTAACTCTTCCCAGTCCAAACCCTCTATGCCTATCTGCTTGTTCAGATTTTGTTTCATATACATCAGTAAGAATTTATTTTCCTTAAAAGATAGATCCTATGCCTTTCTTATTAAATTTTTAAGAAGATAAAACAAGAAAAAAGGATTTTGATAGTTATTTTAGAAATATATCTCACTGGCTGCTCTAAGAAAAATAAGCTGGAGAAGGGCAATCGTCAAGGACTTTACCTTTCACTGTGCCACTAGGCCAGATGATACCAAATAGCCCTCGTGGTGTGTTTCTAGGGATCCTGTTTCCAAGAAAGAATAGTTTTTAAAAACTGAAGCAACAGCCTAAACATTGTATAAAATAGCACATATGGTCAGCCTGAGGGGTCTCCGTGATAACCTGTTTTCTTCTTTATTTAAAACAGAAGGAGGAGGAGGAGGAGAAGCCTCCTACTCTGTACAGAGAAAAGTCACAAAGCAAAGCCAGATGCAGAACCAGCTTAAGCTCTGCTGAGGCCCCAGAATGACAAGTCGCCAAACCAGTCAAAGGTTTGGAGCACAGGGACAGCCCTGGAGCACGGGGCAAGTTCAGACAGCCCCAGGACTCCCCAAAGCTCTCTGCAGCCGGAGGGGTGGCGGGGTGGGGGCTGGCACAGGGTCTAGGTAGGGAGCAGGTCTGAACCGAGCGCCTTGAGAATGAGTGAGCCTGGGTCGAAGGAGAGGAAACAGAGCGACAGGTCGGATCTCAAACAAGGGAGTAGCGCGGGTCTCTCCTGGGGAGGACATCTGTCTCTTCAGGAGCAGTCTCCACAGTCACCCGGGCATGTCCACATCTGAAAGACACTTGTGTCTGATCCTGCCAAAGACGGTGATTTTCCTCTGCTGTGGCCCAGACACTTCCCTGGAGCTCTGCAACACAGCATGGCCACTGTCTGCCTTATTCTGACAATGTCTGCCTTATGTCTGCCTTATTCTAACACCTTCTGCATTAACCAAGACAAATTACAAGCACCGCTGAACCACACTGCTGAAGAAGATGGCGCACACGCAGGGAAGGGTGGGAAAGCAGCAACACACAGGTGTGCTTCCTGTCAGGCAAACTTAGCTGGGGAAGTGGGGACCATCCCAGTTTTAAAGAACACAGTATTCTCCTTCTCAAACGATCCACCAAAAGATTCCTTTAAATAAAACATTTCTGCCCTGGCTGGTGTGACTCAGTAGATCAAGCACTAGCCTGTGAACCAAAGGGTTGCTGGTTCGATTCCCAGTCAGAGCACATGCCTGGGCTGCAGGCCAGGTCCCCAGTAGAGGGCGGGCAAGAGGCAACCACACATTGATGTTTCTCTCCCTTTCTTTCTCCCTCCCTTCCCCTCTATCTAAAAATAAATAAAATCTTAAAAACTAAATAAATAAATAAAACATTTCCATGGAGCATTGGAGTAAGATTGTTTTATGAAGTATGTGCTGACTCATACCTTTTCAAGAACATCTGCCTAATTTCACCATAGGCATCCTAACTTGCAGGGGAATGGGTCCTCTCTTGGGCCTGTCATAGCTCTTTCCTGGTGTAGCCCTGTGTCTCTGCGTCTCTTCCTTTGCCCGTCTCTCTTCCTGACTAAACACAAGCACTCACCAGGTGTTGGGAACCTCCCTGCTGGTTTCAAAAGCTGTAACCCCCACCAAGGCTAAGGCTGAGGGATAAACCTTGGACGGTAAGCCACTAAGGAGACAAAAGCTTATCTCCCTGGCAGGAGCACCGTTTCTGCTCCTTTTACTTCATCAATAACTGGCCCCCAATGCTTGGTTGGTTAAACAATGATGGGTAGGATTCCGCAAGGGGGGGACAACCTAAGACAGGCACAATCACGTGGGAGGCCCCCAAGGAAGGAGTTTGGGGGCTACAGCAAAAGGGGGTGATGGACCCTCGCCCCTTGGCTTTGACCAAGCCTGAGTCCTCATTCTGCCTGAGAGAAGTATCCTAATCTCTTGGCTGCCTTACTTCCCCTGACTGACTTAAGCCTAAAACAATGACAGAGGGTGGTGCAGCCATGTGCTGGAAAGGGCGGGTTCCCTGGGCGACCAGGCCTAAGAAAGAATATGTAAAATCCTGGGAAACCTGCTTTGTTTAGAATGCTCTCAATTAAATGATAAGGGTCCAAGCAAGAAGTAAACTTGTTCCTCAAAGTTTTACAGCTCTGTAGCTATCTGACCCTGACTCAAAATAGGCCCTCAGAGTTCTTTGTTATCTATTGTTTGATCCTTACTGCCTGACAATGATTAATGAGCTTTATCTGTATTCCTGTGCAAATGAACCCAATAAAAGCCCATTGAGGAACAGGCTCCTGGTCCTTTGTCTTTGAGAGATCGGCCACCTTTCCTCCCCAAGCAGATCATGTCTTGGTAGACTTATTCTCATCCATGGCTCTGCCCACAGCTCCCCACAACCAAGAGTCCTTCTTTGGGGACTTCTTACATCTTCATTCTTTCTCCTCAGTTGAGTGACTATCTCCCATTTCCTTTAGTCTTCTCGGTGCTGTTAAGAGCTGATGACCAGAAGTGCTCATTATGTGCCAGCCTCTGTACCAATCTCTAATTTCATCCTCACAACAGTCCTATGGAGTGGACACTATTATTATCCCCATTTTTATACATGGGAAAACTGAGGCTTGTGGTGAGGGTCGGGGGGTTGAAGTAACTGCCTAAGATGACAGCTAGTAAAGGGCAGGGCTGGGATTTGAACCTGCTTGGCCCACCTAAGAGACTCAGCTGGTAGGGTGACACTTCTGCACTTCATGCAATTCCGTGCACTCTCTCACCTGGACACCCCTTCCAAGGGGCTGGAGCCGTCTCCACCAACCCCTCAAACCCAGAATGTTGACCACCAGTCATCAGAGAGTACTCACTGACATGTTTGAACTGGTTGTTTAAACAATGAAATACTTCCAAACCCTGCCACCTAGCACCCTGTCCCCTCCCCAGCCCACCCCCTCCAAGACTTCCCCGCATCCAGCAACCCCAGCTCGGTGCTGGGGGCTGAGAGATTGGGGTCTGTGTGATAGCCTGTTTTCTTCTTTGGGGGGGTTGGGCTGGGGTGGAGGGAAAGGGCAGAAAACTGTACTTGAACAATTAAAAATAATAAAAATAAAAATAAAACCACAACAACAAAGAAGGGTTTCAGGGAGGGGCTTCAGGATGCCGTTGGCCCTGGTCCTCATCATTGCTACTCCGGTGGTTAGATTCCGTTCATATGGCTTCTGCCTCCTCCCCCTCCCTCCTTCTCTCCCCACAAACCAGTTCCTCCTCCTAACTTCCGATTTCTGGGGCCGGCAACTCATTCTCAAATTCACTTCATAGAAGCCCTCCTTTCCCCTTCCCTACTGCTCATCTTCAACTGCTGGCCTTGTCCTGTGGCTTTGACCTCTTCCGCCGTCTGCAGCTCGTCTGCAGCTCATCTCACCTGTCTCATCTTTTGCCCCTCCTTATGGTCTCAGCCCTGGAACAGACCCCTTCAACTCCTGGCCCAGCTTCCTTGGGCCCTGCTGGACTATCCCTACTCCCCACCCCTGCCTCCTCCACATTCTGGAGGCCAGGTATTCAAGCACAAAGCTTCACTTCCTCATGAGAAATCTACCTTCTTACCAAGGTGGTGGTCTTACCCTGCCAACGCCTTCTCCATTAGAGCGCCTTATACAGAGAAGGTAATTCCTGAATATGCATCAAATACAGGTCACTGATACCCACTTACGTTCCCAAACTTTCCTACCTTACTCAATCACAGCCCTCTCGTAAGGGTTATTGCCAGCCCCTCAGCACTCTCAGCAGCCTTGCCTCCCTACCCCGAGCGTGTGAAAGCCTCAGAGGCAGCCCCTAAAGTCACAGCAGTTTTCCTCCTGCCCATCTCTTCCCAAGTCCTGGCTGGCTGTCCCATCTGCCTGACTCCTAAGCATCCAATGCAAGGCACTACGGCAGGTGCCGAGGGCCCAGCTGATGGTAACGTCTGTCTGGGAGCTCATGGTTGGAGCTGGAGGAGAAAGATATATTCATATGAAGGCCCAGTGGTGACCCACCAACTTCCTGTGGCACACAGACATGTGGGCAGCTATGCTGGGACTCACTGCACGCTACCGTCCTTGAGGCGCTCACTGAGCATTTGGTCCATGGAGTCCTGCTGCACTATCTCACAGCTCAAGGACCATGAGAATGTTGCTTAACCCCTCTGTCCCTCAGTTTTCTGGTCTGTAAAATGGGATAGTAAGTAAGCTACCACCATTTAAGCTATGAGGCTTAAATAAGTAGTGTGGGTGAAGCATTTAGAACAGGCTTTCCACAGACTCTGTGCACCGTGATATTAGCTATTATTGTTTTTATTATTTGACATAAAGCATCACAGGAAATTAGAGATGGAAGATAACCTGTGCAAACTATCTCTCAGGATCTCAGATACCTTCCGAAAGTAGAAGCCCAGAAAGTTCTGTCCCCCAGACCATTCCCTAGGCACAGCCCCAACCAGCCCTCATTTCTGTCCCCTCCCCTAACCACTCCTGCAAGTGTGCCTCAGGAGCGGCTGGGGGGCTGCGCTCCTGGGGCCCGGGAGCCCTCTAAGGACGGAGGCTGCGGCTCTCAGCGCATCACGTGTCCCGCCGGCCTCAGAGCGCCTTTGCGCCGCCTCCTGCGCAAGGGGCAGTGGCGCTGAAAGCCAGCGCAGTTCCTGTCCCAAGGTGCTCGCGTGTTGGTAAGCCCCAAATTCAAAACCATAAACTAACAAATGGTGAGAAGGACCAGAATGTGTGCCAAGTGAACTGGTGACAGAGCCTGTTGGGCGCTATCAGGAGAGGTTTCCCTGAAGAGGGAAGAGCTGAGCGAAGATCTGAAAACTGGCCCTTTCACTTTAGGGGTGGAAGGCGGGAGGCCAGTCTCTCTGCTCTGCTTTTTTCCACAATGCCCTTCACGGGACCCAGAAGTCCTATATTCTACCTGAACGGGCCTCCTGTCGGGCCAGCTGTGAGGTCTTTCACCCTCCCTGTGAATGCAGCTCCTCAGCCCTGCACCCCACAGGTAGTCAGTGTCCCCAAAAGAACATTAAAAGCCCCAGGAAAAGGGACTTCACAAGGCAGGAAATAAACTGTCCCCGAGGCCACAGAGCCACGTTCCCCCACCCAGCAGCCCACGATAGGGGACACTGAGCTGTGAAGCTAGATGGAGGGCAAGCAGGGTCCCAAGTACGGATTTGGGGCCACTTGGCAGCTGGAGGTCAACTCTGAGGTATGCTGACTTCCTGCTCCTGCCTTAAAGTAATGAGGGTATTTCCTCTAAGTGAAGGGACACACACCTTTAAGGGGCGCCTGGGGAGTAAGAAGGGTAGGCAGAGGAGGGCGGGTGCAGGCAGACCTGCTGCCTCCTGCTTGGGCTGGTCCTGCTGGGCTTGGATGCCCCCACCAGCTCATAGAGCCTCGCACACATCTGCCTCCCTCTGGGCGGAGGCCACGGCCTGGGGAAGGGGGCTCAGGAAACAGGGTTACAGGATGGGACAAAGCTTCTGCAAGAGAACCGCTCTAGGGTCTGCAGAGGAAAATCGGAGCTAAAGTGGCTCTGACAGGCTATACGTTTCAGCGGGCCTGGAAAAGACCACCTCCTGGGGATGACTGCTGCTGTCAGCCTGGCGAAGCTCACCCCAGGTCCCTGACCCCAGGTTCCCCCCAATCCGCTCGCAGCCTCCAGGGCCATTGGCTATTCTCCCACTGGGTGGCTCCTCCCTTTGGGTCTTGGTTTCATCTGTGAGATAAGGGGTAGATGTCCCAACTTTATGGGTCTCCGCTACACCCTTCCGCAAGAGTATGTGTCACTGGGGTATGAGCAGCAAAGGGGGAGTCCGGGAGCTGGACTCGGGGACTTGTGGGCGCGCAGCGGGCTGGGACCCCGGCAGAGTGGGAACCTCCATGGAGTGACCGCTCCGGTTCTGCCCCTAGGCAGCGGGACCAGCACCGGGCACAACTGAAAGTGCGGGAGTGGCGCGGGGGCCGCCCTGCCCGCCTGCCCCGCAGACTTACCCAGAAGTTCCCCTTGAACAGTGAGCCCGTCATGGCCGGCGCTGTGGCGGGTGCAGAGGAGAGCGGAGCTGCAACGGCGCGTGCTGGAAGGCTGGGGGTGACTATCCACGGTCTCGCAGCTCCAGTCCGGAGTCGCACCGCCCGCGGTGAGGTCCGCCCCCTCCCGTCCTAAGCCACGCCCCCGGCCCCGCCTCCCGCCCGGCAGAGACCCGAAGCCCTGACCCAGACGGATTTGAAGCCCCGTGGCGCCAGGCCGCAATCAAGGAGCGAGCCCTTAATGCCTCCTCCTTCGGGAAGCCTCCGGGATTGGAAGGAACTGGTTCAGTCACTTGCCTGATTTAGGATCCGTTCCTGAACACAAGCCCCCTCCTCCCTCGACCGTATTCCTCGCAGAGGAATCGAGGCTCCGCGGTGCAGTGGAGGAGACCCGGCCTAAGCAGAGGCTGGTTGCGGGGACCAAGAATCAGCCGGGTGAATCCTGAGGACTGAGTGTCCGCGGTCGAGAGATGGGTAGACGCTTCAGGGAGTCGTGCTCACGACCCCAGGTGCCCCGCTGCAGATCAGCCAACCCTGGGACATGTTTTAGTCTAAATACCATGGAAAGGTCATTTATACTCCCCCCCCCCCTTGAATCTAGGCCCCCTGTGGCATCCTTACAGGGCGCCCAGGAGCCCAGCTCCTCACCAACCCTTTCCCATTCTCATCTCCGCCAATCCTACTCCAGAAGTAGGAGCCCAGAGCTTCCTTCCTCTCCTTCCTCACATAACACCTCCATGAAAACAGTCCCGGAGCAAGTCGGACCCATCCCTGCTTCGTAGTAACACGGCGCTCCAGGACAAGCACTGCCCTGTGCGCCGTCAAAACAAGCCCAGAGGCTGAGGAGACGAAGATACACATCACTCCCGGGGCAAATCTACTTGAGAAGGGGAGGATGAAGGTCAAGGGTACAAAGACTGAGCACCCAACTCCAAACTTGGAGAGGCAAGCATTTGCTTCCTGAGCAGGTTCCAGCTCTGTCGACATAGTGAAAGAGCAACGTCTGAAATTCTGCTTGGTAATGCCACCCCTAGTCCCACAACTACAAGGATGGAAAGGTGGCCTCCAGCCCCAGGTGACTCCAAGGGCATGCACCCGTTCATCCGATGGTTCATGGTTTTGGAAAGCAGTTAGGTTAGAAGGAAAGGAAGCCTGGCAGCATCACCAGAAGGCAGCAGAGATGGGGAGGGCAACGGGAAGACAAGCTAAACCTTAGCAGGAGATGAAAGCTGAAGGACAAGACTTTTCCTGGACATTTTGAAGGTTTGGGGACAAATACTCTAGATACAATCCCAGTTGTCTAAGTATCAGTTTTCAAATACATATTTTTTCAAGTCTTTCAAGCTTTTGTGGTACATTGTGCTGCATTTTCGAGGCTCAGGTTTCACTCTCTCCCACCCTCTGGTGGCAAGATTGCAAATTGCAAATATTCGTTGAAGCTGCTGGGAAGGATTTGTTTCTCAAACATTTACCAAGCCTATCAGCTGGACAGGTGTCCTAAGTAAAAAGTACAGCTGGCTCACTGGTCTAGGGGCTATGATTCTCGGTTTGGGTCCGAAAAGACAAGTAAATGTGTACTGTATTCAAGGGTCTATGACAAATGCGGGACATTTCACTAACAAAGTTCAACTAACACTATTACAGCAATTATGAAATAATGAATTTTAATGGTCAATACATTTAAGATAACCCATTCCTATTTTGGCATACTCTTCCAATAATATACATTTGCATGGTTAGGTTTCTACTGTACATAAAATGTGGAGTCTTGTTTTTTTTAACTTAGTATTTCCTAAGTCTTTAAATGAATCTTTCCTAACAAAGTTTGACAGCACACAGTGCGGACCAAAATAGACACTCTTGCATGTAAAATCAAGTCTTTGTGAAGAGAAATTTGGCCATGTCATCAAAATTTGATATGCACCTAGCTTTTGACCCAACGTTTCAATGTTAAAGACTCTTCCTTCTAAACATACCCACCTTGTGCAAAGTGATGTACGCAGTTACCCAGGGCAGTACCATTGTTCTAGCACAGACGTTAAAGCAGCTTAAAGTCCTTCCATAAACAGTGACCTCAGTGTGGTGTGATGCACCGCGACAATGAAATCATACTAAAGCATAAAAAATAAGGAAGCTCCTTGTGTGTGGACACGGAGCAGTCACCGAGTATGCTCGGACAAGGAGGGAAGAGGACACACGATTTTAAATCGCCTCCTCGGAGGGGATGGGGCTGAGGAACAGAGGGGAAGGAGACCAACTTTTCACTTCATGCTAACCTAGGCCTCTGAATGTGTACCATGTGAGTTTACTACAACCCCCAAACTATTGAAACTCAAATACTGTTTTATTTTTCGCACAATTTCCCATCAGGTGGGTATACTGATTCCTTCTTGGCATTTCCCTAATGTTCCCAGAATTACTATGACAAGTATCTTTTACATAAACCTTTGTTCAAGTTCCTCATGGTGGAATTACACGTTGGAGAATATACACATTTTTAAGGTTCTTGAAATATACTGCCAAACTGCTTTCCAGAAAAGTTGTATCCGCGTATACTCTCAGCAATGGAGGGAGAGGGTTTCCCCGGAGGTATTCAGGCATCTTTTCACTGAAATGGAATAAATAGCGGTGGGTAGTAAAAGTAACAAATGCCCACTAAAGTCACATTTCCTTTTATGCTGTCCCAAACCTGGTATCTACGTCCCTCTTACCAGGTTACTCTTAAATCTTTCACCTTTAAGACATTGCTTCCTTTATGTCTCTCCTCACAAAGCCACTAACTGTCCCTATTGCCTGTCAGACTTAAATCCCAAAAGCCTCTGCCTGTCCTTCAAAAGACCTTCCCAGTCTGGCCCCACCCTGGCCTTCCCCATTTCACTCCCCAGCTTCCTACCCTCCCCCTCCCCATGCTGGTCCGCCTCTTCTCTGTCCTGCCACCCCATCTCAGCTCAAGCTTTGTGAGCTATCTTGATACAGACACAGGCACGCAGTGTCTGCATCATTATGGATGAAATGAGACATTCACACGAACTACCAAGTCTGGTGGAGGAAAAGGGACAGCATGGCTTTTCTCTCAAGGGGAGCAAAAGTCTTGGCCCTTGCTGTGACCAGCCTTTATTGGGTTTCTCTGCACATTACATGATGGTCCTCATTTACTATACACAGGTTCGCTTTAGGTGGTTACCTTTTACAGAAAACAAAGGAGCCAATGCTGCTAATCACATCACAGAAGAGGAATATTTGCAAATGAAAAGGCAAACTGGTTACACTGGTCCTTGAAAGGTTTAGCATGGTTTTTAGGAAGTTATTTTGCAGTAAATGTTTGCCACTGGGGGCTGGGCCCACGCCATGCAGAATGGTCTCCTACACTATCTGGCTCATGCTTCCTCCTGTTCCAGTTCCACCCCACCACGGTTCCCCACCTCCTCCAGTCCTGTCTGGCTACTTCTTAAAATTCCAGAACTCAACTTTACCACACAAACTAGCCCTTAATATGACGTATGCTTATGTTCTTCTTTAATTTCTACTCTTGGATATGTTACCTCCCCAAGACGATTGCAAAACACCTCAAGAAAGGTATTTTCTCCTGCATTCTCATGGATTAGATAACCCAAATGAATTCTCTGACCCCAAACAGCAATACCAATCTTCACTTCAGTTCCCCTGGTCCCATCCCCCTCTTCCAGGAAGCAGAGGTAAACCTGGCAAGGGGTACTGACCAACTAGCTAAAGCCAGAGGGGACCCCAGGACCAGGACTGTTTCTAGGACTGCAGCAGGAAAATACGTAAGGTAAGCCTGGAGCATCTTGCAGTTCCAGAACGCACACCTGCACACACAAAACCAGGGTGCATGCACGGACACAGGAGCCCACTGAAAGAGCCCACCATGGCCAAAACAGGAACAGTATTAGTAATGAAAGATTGGGTCTTGGTATGAGATCCCAATCAAATTCAAAATACAAGGTGTTCCAAAGGACTAGTTGACTCCTCAAAAAATTCAGTCGTGGCAAACAATAAAATGATCAATAAAAAATTCTAGATATAAGTAATTTTTAAAATAGACAAAGCAGATAATAATATCCTTCTGCTTGGGTTCTGATTAAAAAATTATTATAAAAGATACTTGACATATCTGAGGAAACTTCAATGTGAACTGCATATTATTAATCAATACTGACTTTCTCAGACCTTCACCATTCCCCCATAATAGGCTATCCAAAAACACTTGCCAGCCGTCTGGCTGGCAATCAGGAAGGCCATCAGGCGGAGTATTTAGGCACACCTGGTGAGAACAGCCTGGTACCTGTGAGGTCTACTTCACTGGTCCGTGAGTTATTCATTTAAAAACATTTGAATCTCAGAATTTGTTTCTCATTCGTTGCTGCAATAAGGTTGGCTGGGGGCTCTGGCTCAGCAAAACTACAAGGGAAAAGGGCCAAATAGGACACAGGTGGCATGGTAACAGGTTGAGTGGGGGGTGGGGAAGACCATTTAAGTGGAACTAAAAAAAATGGACATGCACATGGGAAAGAAAAACGAAAAGGACTCCTGGCCTCTACACAAAAATGTAACTCCAGGTGGACACAATGGTCCATCTTGCATGTCGACTTGGCGAGGCTGTGGTACCCAGTTGGTCAAATACCAGTCCAGATACTGCTGTGCAGACTTTTTAGACATGATTAACACTTAAAATTATCAGTAGATTTTGAGTAAAGCTTATTACGTTCCACACTGTGGGTGGGTCTCGAAGCCTTAAGAGAAAAAACCTGAGGTCCACAGAGAAAGGAATTCTACCTGAAGTCACAATTTTTCCTGGGTCTCCAACCTACCAACCCGCCCATTTGAACTTTCGAGCCTCCACAATATACATCCTCTTTGTTGTAGTTCTCTGGAGAACCCTATGACATGGATTAACCTCCTTGATGACAAAAGCAAACCTTTAAAACTCTTAGAAAATACAGTTATCTTTGTCACTGTCAGGTCACGATTTCCTAAATAAAACCAAAAATACTAACCATAAAAACTAACTTCATTACACTATAATTAAGAGCTCCTTAAACAAAGAATGTTAACAAGTGACACAGTAAGACACTGACAAGCATCCACAATTCTATTCATTCTGATACCCCTTTTCTCAATTTTTGCCCCATCTTTCATACTTCACTTAAGCATTTTTAAAATTTCCTCAAAAATTTCTAATGTCCTATTCTTTTCTTCACCTTTTTTATACAGAGAAGTCAGTGAGACTACTCATTATTAAATGTGACTTTGCCACATATATCCAATTATCTAGTTAATGAATTTCTCTTTAATGAATTACATGGCATTCTAAAATCTTATAAAGAACTTAGCTGTGATTTACGTAGGTAAGCCCACTTAGATTGCAAATCAAGTAAAATAAGCTAAACAGCATGTCTACCAATTCCACAAAGTAATCTCAGTTCTTTTTAAAGAATCACTCAAACTACAGAAAACCACCAAACAATGTGGAACCTTTATTTTTAAGGTGATTTCTGTACATCTGGAGTATGACAGTAACCCTTTTACAAATGAACTGATTACTAGGAGAAACAATGACAAAACCCAACTGGTATTTCACGTGAATCCATAGGAGTTTAAGCTTCAAATCCAGCCAAGAAGTTTGTTACAATCTCTTTCAGCTTTGCATCAGACTGTTCTGAAATCTTTCCATCAGCCCTATTTGGAAATAAAAGCAGATCATCAGTCCTGACATGGACAAAAATTCAGTAACTACAAAATTCAAAAGAATTTTAGCAAGACTTTTTATCTTAAAACTCACAAAAAGAGGCCACCTATTGTGTTCATACCTGATAGTGCCCAACAGAGCTTGGTGCTGGCTGACAACATGAGACAAGAAAGCATTCTCAAACTTTGTGATCTTACTGGGCTCCAGTTTATCAAGGTAACCCCGTACACCGGCATAAATAACAGCCACTTGCTCTTCAATAGCCATGGGAGCTGGGGAGGGAAAAAGGATGCCGATGAGTTATTGAAATAAATGCCATGTTACCAAAGTCAGAGACACTTTCTTTTTCCTCCATTAACATGTCTCTACATATCACTTAATTCTCATGTTCTCAGTAAGAAACTCCATTCTACTTCCCTCCCCAAGAAACAGTGTTTTTCTTATACTTGCAAGCCCCAAGTGTAATATATGGGCACAGTCCATAAGCACTATTTTGGACACAAATAATTTGCTGAAATTTTGTAACATAAATGCATACTGACATTCTTTTAAATTTGCCAAATTCTACACTCATATAGGGGGACGGGGAAGGGAGTAAGAGCATCTATTAAGTCCTAATTCCCCAAAGAAAGGTACTGAATATATCTAGTAAGTTTTGCTAGTTACTAAGTTTGTAGCATCTACACTTAAATAAGGACTGCACTTTAAATAAAACAGGCATCAATCACATTCAAAAGGCAGTACCTCTGTTTAAAGATAACAGCACGTATTATAGCTTATAGGAAGCTATGTGGTATTCCACACAGTAGGAACTTGACCAAATAACAAGAACTCACAATACTGTCCTTGCTTCAGCAACTCAGTCAGGCGCACACCACGACTCAAGAGTTGCTGAGTGGCAGCATCGAGATCAGAACCGAACTGCGCAAAAGCTGCAACTTCACGATACTGAGCCAATTCCAGCTTCATGGTACCTGCCACCTGCAACACAGAACTGGTTAACTCATACAACACCAAAGTGCTTACCTCAATGAATGACACACAGCACCATATACTTGGATTTTAACCTAATGATACCCATCCCCCTCCAAGTAAAGCACATTACCTGCTTCATGGCCCTGGTCTGGGCAGCAGATCCAACACGGGACACAGACAAACCAACGTTAATGGCAGGGCGAATACCTTTGTAGAACAATTCTGTTTCCAAGAAGATCTACAATTCAAGAAGAATACACATGCTAGCAAACTTTTAAAAAAGTCAGTATTTCAAAATAAGACACTGCCAAAAAACTAAAGGCCAAAAATGTTGAGGAAGAATGCTAAATAGTTTCTTATGGTAGAGAGCCCGTCCAATCTTTCACAACCCAAATCAACCTACATATTTCAGTGCTGAGACTAGGAGATGTGCATGACAGGAAAAGAAGTAACCTATTTTACTAAAATACACCCAGGTCAAGTGATACAATCTCTGGGGTTTGTTTAAAATTACCCAGGGAGAGGAACAGTAGTGGCTCTGAATGAAGCAAGAATAAAGTTCTCTATACCATGAACTGATAAGCGAGTGAGAGACACATGGGGTCCTGCTACACTACCTTACTTAGTTGTGCACACACCTGAAATTTTCCGTAATGAAAATATAAAAGGTTTTTAACAACATCAGTTCATTGCCACTAGTTTCCACAAATGCCTCAGAATCATCCTTTTACATTTACATTAAGCATAAAAATGATACCTGTCCGTCAGTGATGGAAATGACATTCGTGGGAATGTAAGCAGACACATCACCGGCCTGTGTTTCTATGACTGGTAAAGCAGTCAAGGAGCCACCGCCGAAGGAGTCGTTCATCTTGGCTGCTCGCTCCAGCAGACGGGAGTGCAGGTAGAACACGTCACCAGGGTAGGCCTCGCGCCCAGGAGGCCGGCGCAGCAGCAAAGACATCTGACGATAGGCGACAGCCTACAGCACGGAAAAGGGTTGCGAATTCACCTGTCAGAGAGACTCCACACTCGTCTCCTATCCCCATGGTGCAAACACACACACAGAGTCTAAAAATACACGTCTCTTACCTGCTTGGATAAGTCGTCATAGATGATCAAAGCATGCTTGCCATTATCCCTAAAATACTCTCCCATAGAACAGCCAGAATAAGGAGCCAGGTACTGCAGTGGGGCAGCATCAGAAGCAGTAGCCGAAACCACAATGGTGTACTTCATGGCATCTGAAAAGAAAACAGATTTTAAGGTTCACAAGGCTGTCAATAATGGGATTTTAAAGTTAGAGGCTACTGTAATTAAAATGATCTAAGCGCTTTTACTAAGTGATTTACTGTTAAGATTAATGAGATCTGGCCTGTGTGGCTCAGTTGGCTGGAGCATCATCCTGTAAAACTCAAGGTCACAGATTCAATTCCCGGTCAGGGCACATGCCTGGGTTATGGATTTGGTCCCCAGTCAAGGCGCCAAAGAAATAATCTGTTTCTCTCTCATATCGATGTTTCTCTCCCTCTCTCTCTCCCTTTCTAAAATCAATATGCACATTAAAGAAAATTAATCCAACTGCTTCTACTTTGATAAGAAACTGATGAAACCTTAAAATTATTATTTTATGCTACTTTTACATATTGTTTTGTTTTACCTACTGTTTATATTACTAGGAAGTCCACTAGGAAACAATTAGAATCAGCCTCCGTTAAGCAGACGCTACCCTAAGACCGGCTGCTGTAGGACTCCCAGGGTAATACCTGCATCTGTCAGTCTCTTCACCAACTGGGCAACAGTGGACCTCTTCTGACCAATAGCGACATAGATACAGTACAGCTTCTTCTTTTCGTCAGTTCCATCATTGAAACGTTTCTGGTTAATGATTGTGTCAATAGCAATCGATGTTTTGCTTTAAAAAGAGAGTAAACATAAATCTTACTAAATAAATATTTCAAAGAATTTCCCAATTAAAATGTCACTACTACAACTCATCCACACATCACATTCTACTCTCCCCACTGTATCCAAAGCATTTACCATTTCAACACTAAAAAGTCATCTTTTCAGAGCCAATTTTAGTTACAACTTTTAATAAGCTACTGAGTCTTTACCCAGTCTGTCGGTCACCAATAATCAGCTCACGCTGGCCACGACCAATTGGCACCAAGCTATCCACAGCCTTAATGCCAGTCTGCATTGGTTCCCGCACAGAGATGCGAGGAATGATTCCAGGGGCTTTCAGGCCGACTCGCCTACGTGTCTTGGAACCAATTGGACCCTGTTAAATAATAAAAAGGAACCCCAGGACAATCAGTTTTGATACTTGTTAGAAAGCACAGCAGCATCTAATCAACGATGAACCTACCTTTCCGTCAATGGCATTGCCCAGGGCATCTACTACACGACCCAACAGCTCCTCACCAACGGGAACATCCACAATGGCTCCCGTTCGCTTCACAATGTCTCCTTCCTTAATTAGCTTATCATTCCCAAACACGACGACACCAACGTTGTCGGGTTCCAGGTTCAGAGACATACCCTGCACGAAGACACAATTGAACACCACAGAAGCAGGCGTGAGCGGCTCCCCTCCCCACGCGGCAAACACTACGTGATGTGCACACAGCTGGGGGAAGAAGCAGTGTCGCCCTTCACCTCTAATTTACTCAAGTGTTTTCCCAATAAATGACCTCCTTAGGCTAAAACTTTTAAAATGCCAACATTTTCCCTTGCATAATCTTAGAATAACATTATAAAAACCTAATGAATGAACTCTTTATCACATCCTCAAAGAACACGTGGAAGCAATGAAATTGACCATGTTAAATTTCTGCCACTACATTTCTTTTGACTATGGGTTTTGAACTGAAATAAAAGTATATTTTGTATGAAATAAAGTATCAAGCTCAACTGGAAATTTTAAGACACACCTGATTTACATCTTTTGATCTGTAAGAAGCTCCATAAACAGTTTGACTATCTAATGAAAACCTCTACTTGTTAATAGAAGTGAAATTAAAAGCTACCCAATCAAAATCAAGTATTTGTGATATAATAGTACTGGGTAATCCATCATCATTACAACCACATTTCAAAATGCTAAGATTTCAGGTCCCTAAATCATGACCAAAACCAAAGGGCTATTCCAGGACCTTAGTTTGGTCAGTAATGAAAGATCTGGAGAATTACTTAGAATAAATAAGTACTTAGAATAAATGAAGAGGAGTATCACAGACAATCATTGGAGATACTGAATCTTTTAGTCTGAATCTGATTTCAATAGTTACTAACCCCCTGTGGCTTATTAAATTTAAACAAAGTCAGATTGAAAAAATTCAGTCCCACCAACCATAAAACATTACATGCTCAGTAGTCTCATACGTATACTAGTTACCATATTGTAACAGTAGACACAGAACATTTCCCTCACTACAGAAAATTCTATTGGACAGAGTATCAGTTAAGACTCTTAAAAGCTAAAAAGAAATTCGAGTTCATCAATTTCAGCCTAATCTTTCAAAGATATACAAGATACATACACGGAAGTTAAATTTTTAAACTTTTGGCTTTATAATCACTCTTCCACATTTAATGGCTCTTTTTCCATAATCATGTATTAGCCACGAGGACCAAGACCATCCTTCCTCCCGGGGACTTAGAAAATCCTACTGGCCCTGGTCCATCTAGAGATCAGGCTCTACTTTCCTCAGGGAACCCAGGACTCCTACAACTTTTATTTCTCACTGCACTAGCCAACTAGGCTCAACCTAATGGAAAGAAGTGGACCTGGGTCGCCAAAGAGCTTCTGACAGCTACATCACTAACTCACCTCTCACTGACAGGTGTACCTGCGCTAGAAACACAAAGTCAACCAATGACTCCGAAACTTCTACCAGAAATTAATTTAGTTGCCATTATCAAACACTTTTGCTTAAGATGATCTTAACACCTACGAAGGACAGACCTGAATGTCTTAAAATTTGGGTGAAGATATACTAAACTACATATTTAGAAATTAATAGCTATGATTTGTATACATTTGTTCCTAGAGGAAAAGCACTTAAATTTATTTTCACAATCTATGACAATGACCACAAAACCCTGAGGCAGACTTAAAAGTTAAAAAAAAATCTGACATAATCTCTGATTTACTAAATGAATGAAGACACCAATGCTAAAACAGCCAAACCTCATTTTACAATTTACCTTTAAGCCTGAAGAAAACTCTACCATTTCTTCTGCTTGAACATTCCTCAGTCCATGTACTCGGGCAATACCATCACCAATACTTAAGACACGCCCAGTCTCTTCAAGGTCAACAGAGGTATCAGCTCCAAGAATACGCTCTTCAAGAATAGAAGACATCTCAGCAGTGCCTGTTGAGAAAGGACAGTGTTACCGCAAAAATACCTAGCCCCAGTATGTTTTCAAAACCTATTTCCCCAGTAACATCGTACTATAGTTTTATGATCACAACAATGAAATTATACTCTAAAATGCAATATGGTTCTATTCAAAAAAGCTTGATACCTATCACTGTGAAAATGAGCGCAAGTGACTGAGAGAAACTTCACAAGACAAATGTGAAACAGATAAGGAGGTACTAATATTAAGCAATACCCTTAAAAGAAATATTTTGTATCTTGATTACCTCCCCACTTATCTCTAGAATTGTCAATGTGCAAATTCACAGATTCCTAGATTAGCAGCTACTACCCCTGAAACACACAGAAGTAAAAACTGCACGCTTCGTGTAATGTTTTCAGGAGAGGAGAGATCTTTCACAGATCAGAAAATGTGCCCACCACCTGACACATGTGCATTCTGTTTCCACACAAGGGGATGTTATCAGAACAAAGAAGCTGTAGGAACATCAGAAAATGTAACTGTAGTTCACTTCACTAGAACAAGCAAACCTACCAAGAGAGAACTAAATGGCACAATTCGAGTTAAGAATCTGATATTCTGTACTAACTAAAACTGACTAAAAAAAAGGAATAGGGAAAGAAAATCTGCAACAACTATGTAACTTACTTTTCATCTACTAAGAAAGCAGTTAAGAGCACTGTACACTTAGAGATGACTCACCAGACTTCTGAACACGAGTGTTGGAGGCATGGAGATTCCTTGCAGCAATGAAGGATGATCCCAAAGCATTTTTGGAGACCTAGGGCAAGAATATTTTTTCAAATCTGATTTTTTTTAAATTTACTTATTTATTTTTAGAGAGAGAGGAAGGGAAGGAGAAAGAGAGAGAAATCCCTGTGTAAGAGAAACACTGATCAGTTGCCTCTTGCACACCCTCAGCCACGGACCTGGCCCGCAACCAACCCAGGCATGTGCCCCGACTGGGAAACAACGGTGACCTCTCAGTTTGCAGGACAACACCCAGCCCACTGAGCCATACCAGTCAGGGGTAAATCTGATTTTTAAAAAGGTCTTTGTAAAACTGGCAAGCTTGAACGCAGGCTTAGTTTGACCAAGTTATCAATTAAAATACTAATTATACTCAAATTATTAAAGATGCTTAAAACTGGAAGACAATTAGGCAAATAAGAAAGTTAACTTTAGATACGTGAAAATCTATTACGCAATTCCTGGTACACTATGAGTATATGCAACAGTTAACAAAGTATCGTCCCTTTAAATGCATCAGTACTACTATTTCCACTTTAGGGATATTTCATTTGATTTGGGGAAATTGTCAGTAAGATAAACTTTCCTAAAAGGTACAAATTCAATAGATGATTACCTATTTAAAAAAACAAATTTTAAAAATCGAGCAATCAGAACTGTCAATGCTGGAACTTGAGGCATAGCATATGCAACCTTTTTTTTTTTTTAAACTGCCTTCAACGAAATCTGTATCAAGTCTGGACCCCTCCTTCTCCAAAGTTTAATGCTGTGATTGGCCACGGTCCATTCTGAAGTTTTCCCAGGACCTGGATGAGACTTGTTAAAAATGTTTTCTGCTAAAAGAAACCCAGAGTGCTACCCGCGGTTGTGTTAGCGCAGCACCATGTCCAGTATGTTTACCTTTCGAACTGAGACCACTTTTACCATGGAAAAGGAAAAGTGCAGAAGTGCTTACACAGGATTTAAGTAGGTTAACTTCCAGAAAAGTAAGTAATGAAGGGCATTGACCTTTACAGGTATTTTCCAACCTATGTTCTTCTATTCTCCTCGAGTTCTGGATCACTAACAATTCAAGGACGAAATCTTAAAACATGTCCAAGTACCACAGAGCAAAGTCGTCTGCTAGCAGAAGACAATATAGAAGCCAGCTTCACTGTTGTCACGGCAGCGACCACATGAAATGCATACTTGCCCCTGTGCGCTGTTTCACAACCGTTTCAGTTCTCGGAGCTAAGAGATCACCTACTGAAGTATTCAGAAAATCACCATTATTGCTCTCCTCTGAACCGACCTCCAGGCAGAGGTGGAAAGCCGGGACCCGCTGACCTTCATACAATGTCAGGCTTCCCCAGCTTGCCTGACCTTCAGCGAGGGAGTGTCGGAGAATCAGTCCCGCCCGGCGTGGCGGTTTCGGAGCAGGCTTCACACAGCGCCCAAGCCCTTTCCTTCCCCCAAGACCCCTCGAAGACCTCTCTCAACTGAAGACGGAAATTCTCCTGAGTCCCCATCTCAGGACGGCATCAAGGTCACTGCCTTTCCTGCACCACTTTGCACCATCCCGCACCGATGACGAACGCAAGGGCCCTTTCACGCCCGCCCTGCCCTGTGCGGCCAGGCCCGAGCAGCCAACAGTGCAAGATGGCGGCGTCCGCCATAGCCCCTCACCCTCCCTGCAGAAGAGCTCCCAAACTGCTGCAGCACGACCAACTCACTGCAGTCCCCACTGGGCCACCTTCCACCCGCCGATGCCCCGCGCTCACCAGCCCGGCTCGCCGAGGGAGGGCGCGGGCCACGGCCGCGGCGACGCGCACGGACAACATCTTCGCAGCTTCCAGGTGGTTCCTCTGCAGCCGCAGCCTCCGGACTGACTGGGACAAAATGGCTGAGCGGCGAGGAAGGTCAAGGGAGCCAGCCTACTTAACCCGGAAGTACCGCCCCTCGCTTTCACCTCCGGACGCAATCTACCTTTTGCGGGAGGTGGGGGTGGTTACTTTTTCTTTTTAAGTATTATTTTTAGAGTTAAACTTAAAAATAAGTGATTAAACCTGTGCCAGCTTCCGCCCAGGCATTGGCTACATATTTACTTTGGTCTTCGGAGTCGACCTTGTGGCTGCCCCGGGCGACCAAGTGTGTAACGGAAGCAGCTATGAAGCAGTTTCCTGGCCGAACGCCGGGTGCGAGGTGATGCTGGCGTCACCTTGTCCAGTGCGAGTTGATGGTGACACATTGTCTGAGGGCGCAGCGGGCTTGACCGTGAGGCGGGTTGATGGTGACTGGTCCGAGGCTACTGCTATTAAACAGTGTCGGCCGCAGGGCGTCTTCTATCGAGAGAGGTGACACTCAGATCAACGGAGCCCCACGCTTGACCCTCCGAGTCTATCTGAATATTGACAAGCACCGACACCGATACGCACTCGAGTTGGAGAACCGCTGTTCCTTTGAATCCTATCTGCGAATTAGAGGAAATTGTTTTAACGCTGTAACATGCACAAGGAGTTCGAGCAGAGTGGTTGCCAATCCTGCAGAGAAGAATGGTACGAAATCGAAGGTCTCACTCCAGACTGGACTAGGGCTCAAGCTTTCCTTTACTAGTAACTAGTTTCATGACAGTAGGAACTTGGCTTTTTCATTTGGAGTACAACAGGAATAATGAAAATAACTTCTGTACCTTCCCAGTAAGATTGCAATGGGACTCCCCTCCCACACACAGAGAATTTTTGTGATTCTAAGATTTTTGTGATATGTAGAGAATTTAGAGGCAAGGTTGGGTATTTTGTGATGGTGGAGACTATCAACGTGGATTTCACTTGTTTCAGAGATGTATCTCAGCCTCACAACAAATCCCGGTTTACACCCATCTTAATGGGGCCAGGATATGAGCTTAAAAAGGTCATCTCCTAAAACATAGCTTGCTAATGTATGGTCAGCAATCCCTTTCTCTAATATTCTATTTCCAGTACAAGGCAAACCATGAATGAGTAAATATGACAATTCTTTTCCTGGGAATCTAGTAGGAATAGGAAGGTAGGAATAAGAAAAAAATTGATTGTACAAATAAAAGTGCAGGGATATTTTGTCAAATGTGTAGTAATGAAAGTGGACAAAGGGCATTAAGATAAGTTTTTCCCCCATACTCATGGGCTGTACCAACTTATCTGAAATTTGGTTAGTAAGTAAAGATATTTAACTGAAACAAAAATAATCAGAAAGTTATACAATGTATTGGCTAGTTAATAAAATTCCTTTGGAAAGAAAGGTTTAATCATTTTAAATATGCATATGACTGATCAGATAATGTGGACAAAAGACCAGGCACAGATGTCATCCACTCAAGATGGGCTGGCCACCAAGAGGGGTCTGTACAGAATACCATTGTCTTGGTCAAAGTACCACAGTCCAGTTCAACTGTGTCAGTTTAGAAACAAGAATATATAAACAATAGAAATGAATCTGATTTTCAGAACAGATTTAGGTAACCCTAGAGAAGTTGTAAAATCAAGACACGAAATTATTACTATATTTCCTAGATGCTGAATTGCAACTTTTTGAATACTTCAACATTTTAAAATAAAAATGTTTCTTATGACGGGAAAATGCATATGACTGAAGAGAAGGATAATTGGTGCTAAGTCTGATCCACAACTTGATATTGAATCACATTATCACAGAAGGTTGAATACATGGTCTGCCTTTCCTAGGGTAACACTGTACGCTACAAGAGGGTGTGGCAGCAGTGTGGAATATATAACCTGGAGAAACTGAAACACCAAACTGGAGCCAAAGCACAGTGGCCAGATTCCAGCTCCACCACCTAAACTTGGTTGAGTTGTTTAATCTGCGTGTGTGGTTTTCGGGTGAAAATATGTAAAATAATGTGTGCCCATCTATGTTACAGGGTTCCTGTAAAAATGAACAAAAATAGGAAAACACAGAAAACTACACATTGCTGTAGCAATGTAAAGAACCACTCACAGTGTTAACAGTGATGGAGGAAGGAGAGAATTTTAGGGAAGATGAGAAATAATGGAGGAATGGCTGAGTGGCAGTGACAGTGCCAGAAGTTGGATTCTGTCAACCATTTTAAAATATCCCCAGCACATTCAGCTCTTGGGTGGTGGAAACTAATGAATAAGATTAAGGTTGCTGCAATTTATATTGCCAGCGTAAAATTAAACCAATTTAAGCTAATGCACAGTGTAGAATAAACACAAGCATCTGCTATCCAAAAAACAAGCTTTAAGCATCTTTTTAAGACAAGCAATTCAAGTGCGAAATAAAAATATAAGAAAGGAAACACAGCCTGGTTCTAGGCGATATTTCTTCTCCTGTAGATTGTGCGACGGAGAGCAGAGGGCGTAGCGAGATGGCAAGCAAAGAGAGGTTTACAGTGCTGGCTGGATCCTTAGAGCAGCCTTCGGCTAAGGGCTCTCAGCAGCCTGGAGTCCTACAAAAACTACAACTCCCAGAAACCCCGGGCCTTCAAGGAGGGTTGGAACAACGGTGTGTGGGCGGGGCTTTCAGGGCTGGCAGGGCGATTCTGGGAGTCGCTGCTCGAGAAGTGGCGGGAGAGGCGTCTATGGAATCGCAAGAAGAGAAAGAGGCGCAGGTGATGGGGCGGGAGCGGGCATGTGCGGCGTCTTAGAAACAGAGACTTTGACACACCCTAACCGGCGGGCGGATCGCTTGCGCGCACCAGGTTTAATTCCCTTCTCCGCTGGTCCATTTTTTAGTGCCGCCTTTATGTTGTGCGATCCCTCCTCGCTTTGACCGCCCGCCCTGGAAAGGGCCTTTCCCTTCCATCCCCGGCCTTTCCTTGCTTAGTCTCGGGTTTGAAGAGGAGTTAAGTAGCACCCTGGGACAGAATTCTTCGCAAGAGACTGAACTGGGACTTCCGAAGTCCAACCCGTGTTCCAGCCAGCCAAGCCTCGCCGTTCACTGCTGCTTCCTACTAGATTCTAGTAACCAGAATTTTCATACCTGACCTGCTTCCGCGTCCCGCATCTCAATCCCTGGAGCTTCTCTAGGGCTTGTGTGCTGGGGACAGCCCTTTTTTCTGTTCGCACACATGATAATGCTTTAGCGCCTTCTTAGTGAGCTTTGAAATTATTTGAGTGCTGCAAATTATTAGTCTATATGCTGCTTTTGTAGCTTTGGGATAGGACGGGTCGTTTTCTGGTAATTTTATCCCTTGTGCTTTCTCGCTTCTTATTTCCTGACATCTAGTATCCATCTCCTTAAAGACGAGTTAGGATGTGAAGTAAATAGGAGGGAGGTCCGCGTATTCACCGAAAGCATCTAGTATACTTCTGATCACATCTTTGCAATATTTGCTTTGTGCCATTACAGTAAACAAGACATAATTTTAGCTTCCTTTTAATCATTAGGTTGCTGCGTGGTTGAAAAAGATATTTGGAGATCATCCCATTCCACAATATGAGGTGAATCCACGGACCACAGAGATTTTACATCACCTTGCAGAACGCAACAGGCTCAGGGACAGGGATGTCCACCTGGTGATAGAGGACTGGAAACAGAAAGCTGGTGAATATGAATCAGAAGGTGAGTTTAATTCCAGAGTTTTGAATGAGATAACCAGAGGTAACCAAATTTTATAACACTAAAGTGTACAAGGTTAATTTAGCATAGACTACTTTTTAGATTTGCTTAATTTTACCCAGATTTGTCTTCCACTCTGTTGTTATAACTTAATAAGTCATAAATTTCATGATAGTGTTTGTTTTACTTGTGTTCTGATTTAAAAAAACATTAAGCCCTGAAAGATGAATCTAAACTTATTAGCCTGATACACAAGGTGATATATGGTTTTTCTTTTACATATCCTTTCGATCTGTTTCCACCGCCCATGCTTTAGTTATAATGAGCCATCAGGAGACTTGAAGTGGCAGCCATGCACTGTCATTTTAATATGTTTAATGTCATTTTAAAGTTTAATATGAAGTTTTTAAAAAAAAAAAAAGATTTTATGTATTTGCTTTTAGAGAGAGGTGAAGGGAGGGAGAAAGAAAGGGAGAGAAACAGCAATATGTGAGAGATACCCTGGGGCTTGGCCCACAACCCAGGCATGTGCCTGAGTCAAGAATCAAACCAGTGACCTATGGGTTTGCAGGCCGGCACTCAATCTACTGCCACTCCAGCCAGGGCTGGAGACTTTTAAATCATGATGAATACAGATGAAACTGTTGAACCCATTCATTCTTCATGCTGCCAATTCTTCCGTTGAGGAGGGCAATGAGAAGAAATGGCCCTGGCTAGCACCTCTAATAAAAAGTTGAATAGATGTGACAAGAACGGACATCCTTATCATGTTGCTGATTTTAGAGGGAAAGCATCCAGTCTTCACTATTAAGCATAATGTTAGCTGTGGGTTTTTTGTAGATACCCTTTACCAACTCGGGGAAATTTCCTTCTCTTCCTGGTTTGTTGAGTGCCATTATCATGAAAGCGTGTTGGACTTTTATCAAAGGTTTTGTCTGTGTCTGTTGAGATGATTCTGTGACTTTTGTTTTTATTCTCTTGATATGATCTATTAATTGACTTTCAGATGTTGAACTAACATTTACCCTTAAGTTAAACCCATGTCCTCGTGGTGTATAGTTTTTTTATAGTTTGCTACATTCATTTTGCTAGTAATTTGTCAAGAATTTTTCCATTTGGATTATAAAAGATATTGGTCTGTAGTTTTCTTTCCTTGTGATGTCTTTGTCTGATTTTGGTATCAGCCCACATTGAAAAAGTTAGGAAATATTTCCTCCTTTCTATTTTTGCAAGAGATGTTAAGAATTAGTACTAATTCTTTGTTTGTTTGGTAGAATTCAGTGGTAAAGCTATCTGGGTTTCAGCTTTTCTTTGTGGGCAGTTTTTTTCATTACTAATTCAGTTTTTTCACTTGTTATAGGTCTATTTGGATTATCTGTTTGTTCTTTAGTTAGGTTCAGTAATTTTTGTCCTTTTTGGAATTTGTCCATTTCATCTAAGTTACATAAGTTGTTAGGTACATTTTTCATAGTATTCCTTTGTAATCCTTTTTATAAAGTAGGTAAGTCAGTGGGATGTCTTCTCTTTCATTTCTAATTCTACTGATTAGAGTTTCTCTTAGTCAGTGTAGGTGAGGGCTTTTCATTTCTGTCAATCTTTTCAAAGAACTAGCTTTTAGTTTCTTTGATTTTTTTCCTCTACTGTTTTCCCATTCCCTATTTCATTTTCATTCTGGTTTTTATTATTTCCTACCTTGGCCTATTTTAGGGTTAGTCTGTTTTTTTCTCAGTGTCTTAAGAAAGGCCACTGATTTGAGGTCTTTCTTTTTTCTTAATATAGGAATCACAGCTACATTTCCCTCAAAGCATTGCTGAAAGGCATCCCGTAAGTTTTGGTATGCTATGTTTTCATTTTCATTCATCTCAAACACTTTTGAATTTCCCCTGTGATTTCTTCTTGACCTGTTGTTTGCTAGAAATATGTTCTTTAATTCTACACAGTCATGAGTTTCCCAAATTTCTTTCTAATTTCTAATTTTATTTCACTTTAATTAGAGAATACTTTGTATTACTTTGATCCTTTAAATTTATTGAGGTTTGTTTTGTGGCCTACCATAAGGCCATAATGTTTTATATTCACTTGACAAGAATATATACTCTGCTGTTGAGGGGAGTGTTCTAAAGGTGTCTGTTAGGCTAGTTGTTTACACTGTTGTTCAGGTCTTCTGTTTCTTTGTCAGTTTTTATCAGAACGTAACCCCATTGTAAGTGGAGGGACATCTGCACATGA
The DNA here is from genome assembly GCA_004024845.1 of Tonatia bakeri. Lineage (NCBI taxonomy): Eukaryota > Metazoa > Chordata > Mammalia > Chiroptera > Phyllostomidae > Tonatia > Tonatia bakeri. The sequence goes on along the minus strand of PVIA01009713.1, from coordinate 30,342 downwards.
GTACGTCCACAGTCACTCAGATGACAGTGGTTTGGGTAGGACTGTCCTCTTTTCATTCACTGACCACACCCAACTGTAAAATTTCACTTATTGACAGCTGTTTCGTTTTTTTTCCCAACAATGCCCTGGGTCATAAATTGCTGTATTAGCTAATCCATTCAAAATCTGGCACCCTTAAAGGAATAGTTTCTGAGGTCAGTGTTTCATATTTGTTCTGACTCAAGGATGCATCCTCCTAGATGTCTTATGTACTGATTTTTCCATGCAAACTAGGTAGCCTCAGTTTAAACTATATCTTGACTCCTCTCTCAATTACCTTTTTTTTACAAGACTTTTTTTTAAAGATTTTATTTATTTATTTTTTAGAGAGGGAAGGGAGGGAGAGAGAGAGAGAGAGAAACATCAATGTGTGGTTGCAGGGGCCATGGTCTGCAACCCAGGCATCTGACTGGGAATCGAACCTGCGATGCTTTGGTTCGCAGCCCGCGCTCAATCCACTGAGCTACGCCAGCCAGCGTTCTCAATTACCTTTTACTACAATTTCCACTGATCTTGAGGGTGCCCTTAGGCTTGAACTTCTGTAGGTTCTGTTGCAAATGAAGTCAGTTTTGGGGGGAAGGTATTGGGAGCTATCTGGTTTGTGACTTGCATCTTCCTCCAGCCAAAATCTCTGAGCCAGGGCTTTAGAGCTGGAGGTAGAGACTATGGTAAGCTCTCCTTTGAGTGACACCCGCAGTATGAACGGGGAGTGCTTGGCAGAGGGGGAGTACAGCAGCCTTTTCTGGTACGGAACCACCATCCAGTGTGAGGGTCATCAGGGCCCCAGTACTCTCCGTGTGCCTTACCCAAGGTAGAGGTTGTATTCCAAGAATGTGGCTGGGTAGATAAAAAGAGCCTATACCTCTTGACCATGTTTGCTGAGGCCTTAGTCTGAGCCACATATAGCTTGTGGCAGGACAGAAGCACTGAAGCTCTGTTCCTACTGGAAAGCCCTCTCTGACTGGGAGCTGGAGGCTGAGGGAGCCCTATGCTCTGCACGCAGCAGTCTAGTGGAGTGTCTGCCTCACTGAGCTGGGAGGGAGGAGGAAAGAGTGGTCTTGGTTCAAATACCACACACTCTCATGTTTTTTACTGACTTTTCATAGATTTTCTTTAATAATTGTTTCTTCTTTCACTGTTTGTCCTTGGGACTGTACCCAGGGACTTTAAATGGTTGTGTTTTGTTTTGTTTTACAATTTTTACCAGTTTCACGAGAAAGCAGGTCAGCATAGCTGTTAGGCTAGAAGTCAAACTCCTAGTCATTTGATTTTCACACGGGTGACAAGATGATTCAGTGGAAGAAAGACTAACCTTTCCAGTGAGTGGTGCTGGGATAATTGGACATCCGCATGTAAAAGAATGAAGTTGGATTCTGCCTCAGATCATAAATAAGGATTAACTCAAAATGAATGAAAAACCTGTGATAGTAAACCTAAGCCTCAGAAGACGACATAGCGTACATGTATATTTTTCATGACCTTGGATTTGGAAATGGTCTTATCTCTGATACCAAAAACACAGCAACAAAAGAAAAAGTAGATAACTTGGACATCATGAAAACTAAAGTTTTTTGTTCTCAAAGGACACGATTAAGTAAATGAAAGGACAACCCACAGAATGGGGGAAAATATTTGCAAATCATGTATCTGATAAGGGACTTGTATCCACAACATATGAAGACCTCTTACATTTCAGTAATGAAAAGACAACCCAGTTTGCAATGGGAAAGAATATGGATACAAGTGGCCAGTAAGCATGGCATCATTAGCCATCAGGGAAACGCAAATCAAAACCCTAGTTCCACTGCACACCCACGAGGAGGGCTATAGTCAAAAAGACGGATATTCAGGTCTTGATTTATTTCATTGATCTTATTCAATACTATGAATGATCACTATACCAAACAAACAAACAAGAAAGACAGATAACAACTGCTGATGAAGATGTGGAGAAATTAACCCTTGTACACTTTTGGTGGGAATGTAAAATCATGAGGTTTTGAGAACAGTCGGCAGTTCCCAGTGTGGTTGAACACGAGCAGCAGCGCCACTGTTAGGTGTGCACCCAAGAGAAGTGAAAACATCTGTGTATATAAAAACTTATGAATGAATGTTTATAGCAGTGTCATGCATGATAGCCAAAATGTGGAAGCACCCTGAATGGCCATGAGTGGTTGAATGGATAAACAAATTGTGGTAGGTCCATCCAATGAAATATTTTTCATCCGTGAAAAGGAATGAAATTCTGATACGTGCTACCGCATGGACGAACCTTGAAACCATTATGCCAGTTGCAAAGGACTGTGTATTGTACAATATTCCATTTAGATGAAACATCTATAACAGGGAAATTAATAGGGACACGACGTATAAGTGGTTGCTAAGACTATGGGTTGGAGAATTGGAAAATGACTACTAAGGAATCATATTTAAGGAATGTGGGGTTTCCTTTTGAGTTGATGACAATGTTCTAAAACTGTTTATATTGATGGGGGTGCCACTCTGAAAATACTAAAAGCCATTGAATTATATATATACACTTTAGGTGGGTGAATGGTATGGTAGGTGAAAGATTTCAGTTAAGCTATTAAAAAATTAAAATGAAACAAACATCTTAGTCACCACCAAACTCTTATTATCTTTTCAGCCAAGCATCTTCAAGACCTTCTCATGGAGAGTGTGAATTTTTCCCCTGCCAATCTCTCTAGCACTGCGTCTAGGTATCTGAATACTTTGGTTGACAGTGCAGTGGCCCTGGAAACAAAGGATACCTCACTAGCTAGGTAATTTTTAACAGTTTTAATTTTTACAATCATATATGCTATAAGGTCTTAACCTAAAGGCTTTTTGCTTCTCAGTGTGATTCTGTGTAGGACATTAACAGTAAATGCCAAAACACTGAATTTAATTAACTCCTTATCATTGCTAGTGAGTATGTATAATTAATTCAGATAAACTTGGTATTGGTTAAATTTTAGTGTTTTCTTCTTCAAGGGTTAGGTTTGCGAAGCTTGATTCTTATGTATATTTGGGGAAGTATTGGGTGTCAGTTATATTGTTCCCTATAAATGTGCAATGAGAAAAGCTGTAAGCTCAGTCATCTGGTTTGAGCATAGTGGATTTTGGTTATGTCCCTGCCCTATTGGGTAGAGTAGGTTAAGGACCTTTATTCTTTGTTATAGGCATTTCCTCTTTATAATGACATTATTTTTCCAACAACTCTAAGAGGAAACTGAAGTTCAGGAGGGGCATTAAATAACCTCGAGTTAGTAAATGGCAGAGTTGAGATTCAGACCCTGTCCAATTCCAAAGTCACTGAAATGTCACAGGAATATCACTGGTGGCCATATCTTAGCTGGGATGACCACTATGACTTACAGAGAACTGTATGGCTGTTCTGCTTCATTGCCAGAGTAAGGGCTTGGAATTTATATGTATGCTCAAGAGTAGTGTTTCAGGTATAAGAGCATGCATGTTGTATGGCAGCAGACATCTAGACTTAAGCCAACTCAGCAGACACTAAGTACTGGTTATATGCCACATATATATGCACATACATAGCCCTGGGGAAGCAGAGATGACTGGGAGAGTAATTACAATCAAGCTCAGTCTCTGCTCATGGTCACATAAGGGAGGTGGGCGTGTAAAACTGTAACACGGTGGGTGAAGGCTGTAATGTAGGAATATGCAAGCTGTTGCTAGGGCACAGAGAAAAGGGCAGTGAATTCCAGGATGGGAGTGAACCTTATTTGCATTTTGAAGGACAAATGGAAATTTGCCAACTGAAGAAGAGCTTTCCAGGCAGTGGGAAGAGTGTGTACAAAATACACAGAGATATGAAACAGCGTGGTTATGGAGGACTATGCAGAGATAAAGTCATTGTTAGAAATGAGGAGTAATTGTAATTACTGTCCTTGGTGTGCATTTACATGACCAGATTTTTTTTTTTAAAGTTTTCTCCCTGCAGTGAATGATTTGACCTCTAATCTTTTTCGTACCAAATCCAAAAATGAAGAAATCAAGCTTGAACTGACAAAAGTTGAAAAAAATTTAACTGCAAGTTTAGTGTTAGAAAAACGTCTACGAGAGTAAGTAATTGAGTTGGAAGTGGTGACAGTTTTTATGAAAAGGAAATAATAGGACTTTATTATATCTAGTTTTTAAATCAGTAGATATGATTTAAAACAATACAATGAAAATTAGGTCTATAAAATGTTTTTTTCAGTAGAAAATGACTTGGGTGGAGATGAAGGGGTGGTTGAATACAGACTTTGACATTGTACTTTATACAATTTCTTACCTTTTTTTGTCTTTTTTACAAATAACCTGGGTTTTATAATTTTCAAAATGTACGTGAAATTTTTTTACATATAAACTACAGAGCAACTTAAAGTACATTAGATTTTGTTGCCTTGAAAAACATTTTGTTTTTACTAGTGCTCTGCTGTCCCTCCTGATGTTCTGGAACCCTCTCAGCTCCCTGTTGCCCCTGAGCTTAGATGCTGTGGGCCAGGAACGTGTATGCGCAGCAGTAATTCAATAGGTATTGGCTGTGTCGTGCAAGGCACAGTGCATGTCGCGTTTGGAGAGCCTTCGAGACCTCCACAATCCAGACTGACCTCGGGGCACGAAGTCACTTTCCTGAGCAGCAGATTTACTTTCTCAGAGTAATTGGCATAAATTGATTTTAAAATTATTTCCTTTTTTTAAAGATTTTATTTATTTACTTTCACAGAGGGGAAGGAAGGGAGAAAGAGAGGGAGAGAAACATTGATTGGGTTACCTCTTTCATACCCTCTACTGGGGACCTGGCCTGCAACCCAGGTTTGTGCCCTGACTGAGAATCGAACCAGCGACCTTTTGGTTCACAGGCCGGCACTCAATCCACTGAGCCACAGCTGCCAGAGCTATTTCATATTTCTTGAGAAAAATCCCAGATGGCAACATGGAACGGGGAATAACCTGGAAGAATGCCTGTTAACTAGTCTGGGATATAAAGTTTATGGTAGAAAGTCCAGCAAGTATTTTAGCTAGTTTTGTCAATTCTAGAGTTGAATCCAAAGAGTAATATAATTTTTTAAATAATAATTTCACTGAGAAGAAGAAAATGTTTTCGATTTTACTTTTTAAAGGGATCTCAAGAAGGCAGAGCTTCACCTGTCTGCAGAAAGGGCCAAGGCTGACCACCGTCTCCAGAACAGGGACTTCCTAAAAGCGAAGTCAGAGGAGTTCCGATTTGGAATCAGAGCCGCAGAGGTATGTATGTGGTTGGACTGAAAGCGGTAGATCTCTTTATGCTTCTTTCTGACCTTCATCTTCACGACTAGGCAGTATTAACATTCCCCGTCTACAGACCAAGGAACGAACCACAGAGAAGATAGGTAACTCGCCCAGCGTTCCACAGCTGTCGTGCTTAGCAGTGGATCCAGATGCAAATGCAGGTAGCTAGGCCTGGCAGCTCAGGACCTGGAGACGCACTGCCCCCATCTTCCCGCAAATCCGTGGCTGGGGAATTGATTGGCATGCAACATGAAAGTGTCAAGATGCATGTATCGTTTTTCATCTGTGATTTGTAGCTTCTCTTTACAGGGTCATATGTTGAAAGTATTTCCTGATGATCACTTTGAAAATCATTGTCTTAAGCGAACCCCGTTTTTTGTAACTGCAGGAGAAACTTTCAGCCCGAGGCATGGACCCGTCTTTGTCTCATCAGTCGCTGGTGGCGCTTTCAGAGGTGAGCTTGTTTCAACCCAGCTTACCTTCCTTTAAACTCCTAGTGCGCCGTCTCCATTTCTACCTCTTTCCACACAGCTTTATTCACTGTCGACCTGATCTCTTTTCCTTTACCTCTGCACTTTACGTTCACCAGTATTTCTCTCTGTATTCCTTGTTTAGCTGCATGTATCCTCACATTTGCTTGGCTTTCTTTTTCTTTTTTGGGGGGGGCAAAATACGTAGTGATTTAATTAATGAATTTGACGAGCAACTTCAGTAGCTTTTCTTTGTTTATTACTGTATGCCCGAAACCTCACTGGCATCAGTCATACATTGTTGGTCCACTTATTAAACACATTTATTGAGGAACTATGTGTAACCATCTAGGTCTTCCTCCTTTCCTTTCAGAGTAGAATAAAAATTCAACCCCCAAAACTCCTGTAGAATGCAATTCTGGGTTTTTAGGTTGTATAAGGATTTTATCTATTTTGGTGGGAAGAGGGAGTAATAGGGCCTTTGTTTTATTACTCATAAGACATTTTTTTGTACTTTGATTTTTGGAATCTAAGTTGATAACTTATAAATATGTCTTTGAGATTCTGCTTCTTCCCTTACATTTCCATTCCTCTTAGTCACGTTATCTAGAGTGCTTAGACAGCATACTTAAATCCTATTTTTGGTAAATGTGAGTATAACTTTTTTAAGCATCATTTCCATTGGAAATGCGTTTGTCTGTCTGTTTACATGCATTTGTCTGCTTATCTTTGAAGCTCTTTACTTGAGACATTATTTAAAATATCCTAGCGTTACTTCTTTGCTGTTTTATTTCAGAAATGGGAAGTATTTGGTTGCATTGTGAACATCTCTATTGCTCTGTGACTGTGTTTTTTTCCATCCCCAGAGACTAGCAGAACTAAAACAACAGACTATACCTCTGAAGAAAAAATTGGAGTCCTATTTAGATTTAATGCCGGTAATTACTTTTATGAATTAAAAAATGAAGATATCTTTTTTAGTGCTTTCCCCAAAGGCACTAAGCGATTGTGAATATAGTGAGCCCGTGCATGAGGGTTTAAGTCCAAGCTGAATTCTCAGTGGGTAATACTCTCTGTCAGGTTTTTTAACTTTTGAAAAGAATCATTATATTTTTTCCCCTTGAGTCCTAATTGAGGCAATATAACCTTTCCTTGTTTTGTTTTTCTTTAAAAGAATCCATCTCTTGCTCAGGTGAAAATTGAAGAAGCAAGGCGAGAATTAGTAAGTTCCATTTTTCCTTCAGGTTTGAAAACAGACATAAAATAAATGCTGATACAGCTAATGCCCCCTTCCTCCTCCTCAAAGCTAAACCACAGTCCCAGAGTCGCTGTGTGTCACTCCCATGCATCTTTGAATACTTTTAGCATATTTTCCCATTGAAAAAACACATAGTGGTCTGTTACATCTTTTAAATTTTTGCTTAGATTTTCTTGGTAGAAGGGCGGGAGTGTGAGACACAATGTTCTAGACAGAAGGAATGGACCAACGCACTGGGGCCGGAAGTGGAGGGCTCTCCAAGCTCTGGCAGGCGACGAGGTACAGCTGCCTGGGAGTGTTCAGTGGGAGACAGGGCTGAAGATCCGTCGGTTTATCATGTAAAAAGCCTTTGATGTAAAGAGGATGGAGTCTGTAGGGGACCACTAAAGTTGCTGCATGCTTCCTTGTTCGTTAAGCAAAAGAGAAATGTGATCAAAGCTATGCTTTTTGATCAGTCCAGTTATTTAGAAAGAGGATTCTGGAATCAGCATATAGGGTGGATTGGAGGAGAGAGAAAGAATATTGCAGGAAGCAGTTGGCCTGTTCGGGCCAGATGAGAAGTAATGAGAACAGTGGCAGCGAGAGTGGAAGAGATGTGATGTGAGAGAGACTACGAAAGCACATTGTTTCAGGAGTAAAGGTCAGGAAAAACTGCTTTATGTCATTACACCAGTCCGTCTCCCTGGAGTTCCCCCCGTTCAGATGTGTATTAGGACCAAGAGTCTGGGAAACTTTGGGGGTCTGAAGACACATTTAATATTTATAATTTTTTCACATTTGTGTTTTCTTTTTCTTTTTTCTGTTTTCCTTATTTTAAATAGTATTTCAGGTGATTCTTTCTTCCTTTAGGACACCATTGACGCTGAACTTACAAAGAAAGTAGACATGATGGAACTGTGAACAGAACCAAGTAAACTTTGTCTTCTCCAACAAAGTAAATTAAATAGGACTTTAAAGAATTGTTTCCTCGCCATGGTTGGAGTGGTTCGGTCGGGTATTGTCCTGCAAACCGAAAGGTCTCCTATTCAATTCCCAGTCAGGATATGTGCCTGGATTGCTGGTTTGGTCCCTGGTCAGGGTCGTGTACAGAAGGCACTGATTGGTGTTTCTCTCCTTTTGGTATTCCTTAATAACTTAGTGTCTGTGTTCTTAGACAAGATGATGTCACTGTTGATAGGATAGTGGCTTCTGCTATGTATTGCATTTTGTGCCCAAATACATAGTTTTCACATTAAAAATGTTGGTTTTCTATATTGTTGGGGGTCAGCGCCCTTCAGTAGCTCTGTGCAGGGCATGTTAGGACAGTTGTTGCGTGGTCACTGTTGGGTCGGGAAGTGAGAAGGAAAGGTTCTGGAACTCCAGGTATGTCTCTCCCACTCTCCTCTCCAGGGGTTTGCACTGATCAGCTCACCTGCCTACCTCCAAATGTTCATACATGCAGGAATTTAGTTATGAAAAAGATGGCCTTTAAAATCCGTGGTGGAGAGATGGATAATTCAACACTTGGTGCTAAATCCATATTCACGCCTTATGTCAGGATAGTTTCAAAAGATCAGAGATTTAAATATTAAATAAAAGTACAAGAAGTCATGCAGGAGTCTTAATGTTTTGATTTTTACATAATCATAGTGAGAAATATATGACAAAAATCTAGGAACCATAAATGAAATTATTGAAATATTTGAAAAATTTGAAATATTAAAATTTCCTGCATGGCAGAATCTTTCATGGATATGACAAATGTGGTGCAGAAGAAAGAGGAATTTTTCACGGTGTACTTTTTTGTGCTTTAAAAAACGTTATACCATGTGATTAGGAAGCAATCAGTTTTTTAAAGATTATTTAAATGACCGTAAACATTTCCTTCCTCTCCTTTTCCACAAATATGTAGCTAAATATAATACAAAATACAAAAAACTGAGGGGGATTGTATTTCCTGTTTTGAAACTGGCCGTATTCTGTAGCCATTTACGTATTGAAGTTTGGTCTTTGTCTTAATTTACAGGAGTTCCTCATATATTAGCTGAATTGCTGTTTTTGTGATTTCGCTTACAAATATTTTCCAAGTTTGTCACTTTTGACTTGATTGCAGGCCTTTTGGTGAGGCAGCCAGGTAGACTGATTATGGTAATGACCGGAATGATCCCCCGTCCCTCTGCACTCAGCCTTAGCATCTCACTCTGCCACTTCTCCGGTGGAGAGGTGCAGGCTCCGCCTCCATCTTTTGTGTCTGACTTGGCCCTACAATTTGTTTTGGTCGGTGAGAAAGTAGCAAATGTGACACAAGCAGAGAATTAAAACCTGCTTACGCATTAGAACTCACCCTCCGGTACTGCTCTGGAATTCTCAGGCCGCAGGAAAATCTGTAGGAGGATGAAAAACTGGAGCAGAGACCAGTAACTGCAGCTGAGCCCCGCCTACTCCCTCAGGACAAGCGGGCTGCCGAGGCCAGACCCCTGAAGGAGGCCTTCTCAGACCGACCCCAGCCCCCAGCCCCCAGCGAGTCATCAGCAGATTCAGAGGTAAATCAAGCCCAGGCTAGAAGCCCACAGAGTCAACCCGTGGAATTGTGAAAAACAATAAACAGTTGTTCTTTGAAGCTTATTTTAAGTTTTGAGCTGGTTGTTATCTGCAGTAGCTAGTTAATACAAGTAGCTTTTGAAATTAATGTTCAAAGAAAAAAGTAAACATACAAAAAAATCATAAAGAAACCTAGGACCAGCATAATTTTATAAAACAGTTAGTTACATTAAATGTAAGTGAGATGGTGTTTTAGTTAAAAGGCAAAGATTGAAACAATATGTTTTTAGAAAACTTCCAAGTATATGCTGTACTCGAGAGAAATATACTTAAAGTATGGATAGGTGGATCCATAGTCACAGTGGACGGAGTACATACTTCTCTCAGTAATTGATACAACAGGCAGAAAAAAATCATCAAGGATACAGAATTTTTAAACAACACAACAAACCTGATCTGATGGACTTGTAAAAAACCCTATACTGCCCTGGCCGGTGGCTCAGCTGGTTGGAGCATCGCCCCACACACCGAAAAGTGGATTTCATCCCCAGTCGGGGCGCATACAGGAGGCAACCGATCGATGGTTTTCTCTCACACCAATGTTTTTGTTTTTCTTTTTCTCTTTCCCTCTCTCTAAAATCAATAAACATGTCTTCGGGTGAGGATTTAATAAAGAAAAAACATCCCAACAGACTGCCACAGGATGCGTGTTCTTTCTGAGTGCATTCAGAACATTGATAAAAACTGTCCCAGTAGTGGGTGGTGACAGGACCCTCAACCGCCACGGAAGGACTGGGGCACACAGCATGTCCTCTCACCGTCGTGCATTCAGATAAAGATAAATCACTGAAAACTATGTGTTTGGAATTTAAGAAGTACATTCTAAACAACCTACGAATCAAAGAAATTATAGTATGAATTAGGAAATTTAGAACTGAACAGTAATGAAACAATTCTATATATTAGACTTGTGGATTTTTGCTTTTGGCCATGATCAGATTGACTGTCTTGCTTTAAACAAAAACAAACAAAAAATTGGTAACCACATTCTTCAGACATTGAATAACAAAGAAGCACAGGAAATTAATCCATAAGAGAATAGAAAGAAACTGAGTATGGACTGTATATTGGATAATATTGTATCAATGTTAGACTTCCTGAATTTGATCGTTCCACTGTGGTTATCTAAGCCCTATCGTTGCCCAAGCTGGCCGCATGCAGGGAGTTTCTGGTCCCCAGCTCAGGGAGGGAGAGCCCAGGCAGTCTCATCCGGTTGAGGAGGAAGACGAGAATCTGAGATAACTAAAGTAAAATTTGAGAAACAAAACCCTGAAATGCTCTGGAGATTCGCAGAGGTGTTTTCTCAAGTCTGGTTGAACTGCTGATTTGCATATGCACATGAGGCCACCCAAAGCCGGTGGGAGAACCGCTGAAAACTGCAACACACGAAGGGCTGTGCTATTCCATGTTCCTGGGCGCCAGAGCGGAGCCACTTTCCAGTACAGGGAGCACTGAGTAGGGTCTTCAGGAGGATATTTGCGACAGTGGTGGTGCCAGGGAATGTGGCTGTGTACCAATAAACTGCTTACAAAAACAGGTGGGAAGTCAGACTGGCTCACAGGCAGCAGCTCGCCGACTCCTGCCCTCCAACAGTAGCTACCAAACTAAAAGAGGTGTAGCTAACGAGCCAATCATGGAGATGAAGTGGAAGTACAACCAATAGTCCAAGAGAAGGCAAGAAAGGAGGGGGAAAGGGACCTAAGGAGAAATGAGACAAGTGGAAAATGAATAAGATGATAGATTTATACAAAACCTTATCAATAATCACATTAAATGTAAATGGTTTAAACACTAAAAGGCAGACTGTCAGCTTAAATTTTAAAAAATCAAGACAAATACCGTCTACAAACAACCCACTTTAAATATAAAACACAAGTTAAAAGTAAGATCATGGAAAAGGTATACAATGTAAACATAATAAAAGTTTACAGTAACATCCAAATAGATGTCAGAGCAGGAGTATTACCAGGGATAAGTATGCTCATTTCACGATAAGAATGCCAAGACCATCCAACGTGGAAAGGATAGACTCTCACAAATGGCTCTGAGGCAAGCAGGTCTCCCCATGCAAAGGAGCCAGGTCGGAGCTTCACCTCACACTATGTATAAAAACTAACTCAATGAATTAAAGCCCCCAGTATAAGAGCTAAAACTACAAAGCCATTAGAAGAAAAGATAAAGAAATCTGCATAATCGTAGACTTGGCCCAGAATTTTACAATATGATGCCAAAAGCACAAGCAGTAAAAGGAAAAAATAGATAAATTGGACTTCATGAAAATGAGAAACTTCAGTGTTTTAAAGGACCCCATAAGGAAGTGAATAAACGATTCACATGGTGAGGGCACATATTTGCAAATCATACCTGATAAAGGTCTTGTATCCAGATCTACAAAAACTTACAACCGAATAATAAAAGGCAAATAACCCCACTTAAAAATGGGTGGGGTACTACAACAGTATGGATGGCCCCAGAGAACATTATGCTGAGTGAACTAAGCCAGTCAGAGGAAGACAAATACCACAGGATCTCACTCCTATGTGGAATCTGAACTAACTAACTATGTGGAATCTGAACTAACTAACTATGAGCAGACTGAACTAACAAGGAAAGCGGGGACAGACTCGTATGGAGAGCAGGATGACAGGTAAGCGGGGTGGGGAGGTTAAGGGGTACAGGGATTGAGCAGAAAGGAAAAAAGACTCATGGGCATGGACAACAGTGTGGTGATTGCTGGGGGGCGGGGGTATAAGGGGACTAAATGGTAGTGGAAAACATACAATAAAGATTTGAAAAAATGGGTGAGGGATTTGAATAGACATTTTCCCAATGAAGATACATGGATGCCCAATAAGCAAATGAAAAGATGCTTCACATTATTAGTTGTTAGGGAAATAAAAGTCAAAACCACACTGAGATTCTATCTCATACCCAGTAAGAAAACTAGAATAAAAGATAGTAAGTGTTGGTGATGATGTAAATGAATCGGAACCCTCAGACACTAATGAGGAGTGTAAAATAGTACAGCCAGTTTGGAAAACAGTTGGGCAGGATTTCAAGTGATGAAACATGGAGATACCATATAACCCAGGAATTTAACTGCTATGTACATGTGTGTACCAAAGACAAATGGAAATATGTCCATACGAAACATACAGGAGAGTTTGTAGCAGCATTACTCACAACCACCCATGCGTCCGTCAGCTGCCGAGCGGATAAACAAGATGTGGCGTATCCACACGACGGAATGTTACTCAGCCATGAAAAGGAGTGCAGTACCCACCCGTGCTTCAGCATGGGTGAATTTTGAAATCGTTATGCTAAACGGAAGCAGCCAGGCACAAAAGATCATGTGCTGTAGAATGTCATTCATATGAAATGTCCAGAAATGCATAGAGATAAAGCAAACTGATGGTTGCGTAGGGCTAGAAGGATGAGGGACGTGGGTGACCGGTAAAGGGGTATAGGGTCCTGTAGAGGTAAGGTTTCACCTGTCTGTGAATGCACTGAAAGCCATTGAGTTATGTGCTTCAGCTGGGTGAATCGCATAGCGTGTGAATTACATCCCAACCCTGTTGAAGAAAAGGAATGCAGATTAACAAACAGATAAAGTTAGTGAAGTGAGCCATCTACCCCAGGAAGTTAGAAAGAGAAAAATAAACCCAAAGAAACAAACGGAAAGAAATAACGAAGATAACGGCAAAAATTAATGAAACAAAATAAACCCAATGGAGAGGATCAGCAAAGCCAAAGTCGGTTCTTTAAAAAAAAAAAAAAAAAAAGGAAACTTGCAATGTCATCTAAACTTTTAAATGTATAGGTATAGCACTGCTATTACTATTCTTTAGTCTCCAGAATCTAAAGTAAACCCTCTGATGGTTTGTTTCAACAAACTTTGGGGTTAAAAATAAACGGGGTTGGTCTAGGAAGCCAGGAACGCGGGGTCCAGTGGCGGAGAAGTGGGATGGCCTGTGGAGACCGCAAGGGCGGCAGCTCAGACCGGCCTCTCTGCTCGCCTTCGTGCGCCAGGAAGCGTGTGCAGTGTGGTCAAGCAAGCACCCGAGGCAGCCCACTTCCATTCCATTCCATGTGTAGGTCTCTAGCCCGTGCACGTCCTGGAACCATCGAATAAATCCGCCTGGACTAGAGTGGAGGGGCGTTCATTTCTCGTCTGGTTCTCGCCCCTACACTGCATGTCTGTCTACAGAGAACCACTGCTTTCCCCCTGAATACTTCTGCATTTGTCTTCTAAGAACAGAGACATGCTTAAGTAATCTCAGTAAAATAACCGAATTCCGGAAATCTAACCTTGATGAAATATTATCTAATATGTAGTGCATACTTTTGAGTATGTAGTGCGTACTTTCACCCATCGTCTCAATGTGCTTCCTCACAAGGGCTTTTCCAGTCCAGGATCGTGACATCGTGGGTGGTTGTGTCTGTCTGAAAACAATTTTTGAAACCTGGTCTTGACCATTTTGCTTTTGCTGCTTCATCAGACCCCCACTTGTAAGTCTACGAAACTTTCCACCCCACATGCAGCTGTCTGAGTAAGGTGGCACAAACCTAAGGACCATGATATATTGAGGTCCAAGCCATGAAGGGTCACTGTCCTTTCCCCAAAGCTCCGTCCTATGGGAGGGGTAGTACCATCAATAGCTTTGCTCTTGTCTGTACGCTAAATGAAGAAGAACTCGTGACCTAGGCGGGGCTCACGTGACCAGCTGAATGGGATTAGCTAGTACAGCTTCTGCTCCTTGGGAAGCATGCGAAGCTGGGTGTTGGGTAAGAAGTGCAGCATGAATGAAAAGAAGTTCCTCAACAAAATGTGTCTCGGGCTGTTCTAAGCAGACAGGATGGTGTGTGGGTGCCCTTGGAGCCTGTTTGGCTGCCAGGGGAACTTCTTCTTGTGAATTTTCACCAGAGCACACAACAGATGGCTCACCATATTCTGGCTCTGACCCTGTGCCCGCACTGCTGCTGTCCCTGGCTTTGGTGAGACGCCACCCAAAGAGGCCACTCTGCCAGCCTTATTTAGTACCATGATTCGAGGCCCGCTTCCGATCTTAGGGCGGCTTCCTCTCACATTGTGTGTATTTTAGCGTATTTTAGCTTCACCTTCCAGTGCCCAGCTCTCCCATTTACGGTTTTCTTTGAATTCTGCAGTAGCATGTATGGGCTGACAGGCTGCCTCCACTGCACCGAGAGAATTTCTCGCTGCCTTTTCAGGGTCCAGAGTTTCTAAAGCATGTTCAGACCCTGAGCGTGAAACCTGGCCCTTATGCAGCCTAGCAAGGTGACCTTAAAGATAACATCTAAATTCTCAGCTGTCGAGTGGAAATAATAGTTGCCCTATGTCCATTATCATTCATCCACTTTTTTCTTTGACTGTCCTAAATTGTTTACTAGGTAAGAATTTTACAAACAGTACTTATTTAGTAGTAGTACAGTGGAGCCGGAGAGTATGGTGGCATCTCTTCCAAGCTGCACTGTGAGAACCACCGATGGTGTGGTGGACCTTGCAGCCCTTTCCAAGGCCAGCGCTCTTGCTGCCTGCAGATGTCAGCTTTCGCTTCTCCCTGTGCTTGTGGACCGTGTTGGTGATCCACTGGGTGTCAGGATTCCTTCTGGTAGCCTCCATGGAATGGATCAACGAGCATAAACTCAGAGCGTTTGTGGAAGCTTCACCAAGCCAGTAAGCATTCAGGACTCTCAGAGCCCCAGGTGGCGTCCAGCTCCCTCCTGGGCAACAGACTGAAGGCTCCAAGAAGACTTCAGCTAGTTAACACCACAGTGGATGGGCTCTCTGTAGGTCGTACCCTTGGGAGCAGGGCTCCCACTGCACACACGCATCTGACGTGTGACAGAACTCTGCTTGGCCTCGTGTCCCAGGCCGTGCACAGTATCTGCTCGGTTGCCAGTGGGGCTCCTGTGCAGCACAGAGAGCTGGCCGTGATCCTTGCAGCGCAGCCTGAGAAGAGAGCACATTGCATCGGCCTGCTTCTTCCTCCCTAGCTCCTGGAGGTACCTATAAGCACCCATCTCGGCTTACCCGGTGGCTGTGGCCAGACGGAAAAGCCATCCACTTATTTAGTTGTTAAATACTGTGTGATAAGCAGTGGGGCCACAAAGATAAATAACAATTTCCCCTCAATCTCAGAGGCAGTTTATAAATGTATAGCCTATCAAACTGGAAGGGACTGTCCACTCCAAATTTGAGTCTTACAGACAAGGAAACTGAGACCCAAAGGGGTGAAATAGCAGCCTAGATGTCACACCCGGTCACTGTCTGAGTCAGGATCGGAACCCAGGTACCTAACCTACACATCTTTCCTCCACATCATCCGCTTTTCACTAACCCGTAATAAGTTTCAATCTCCTTCGTCAGCCATTAATGACTTCAGAAATCTACACTGGGGATGCCCAAGCGCCTCCAAAAGCAAAATCCTTATAAAAAAAAAAGCCCAAATTCCAAACTACTTTTAACCAGAAAAGTAATACCTGCTTATTGTAAACAATTGCAACAGTTCAGAAAGTTATAAAATTAAAAAGTCTAACCTCTTTTCTACCCCAGCCTCGGTTCCAGTTAATTACCATCATGAAAGTGAATCTTTCTAGACTTTTATCTATGCACACCCAGCATGTATACATATTTTTATATTACTTTTAAGACTGGGTGTTATTTCAGTGTGTATACTTCATGACTTTTATTTATTTTAAAATGATTTTATTTATTTATTTTTAGAGAGGGGACAGGGAGGGAGAGAAACATTGATATGTGAGAGGAACACTAATCCGCTGCCTCTCTCACACCCCCAGCTGGGAACCTGGCCCACAACCCAGGCACGTACCCTCATCGGAAATAGAACTGGTGACCCTTAGGTTTGCAAGCCAGGGCTCAATCCACTGAGCCACACCAACCAGGACTTGGATCAGCCCCTCACAATAAAGAATTAGCTATTCCAAAATGTTAATCGTGCACTACTTTAGAATGCTTCATTGTTTTATTAATCTGTTCTACTACTGATGGACATCTGTGTTGCGTCCATTTGGGGTTCTTATGAATAAAGTTGCTACGTATGTTCTCATGTCTTCTGGTGTGTAATATGTGTACATTTATGTGATGTATAAACCTGGTACGTTTAAACTGAGAAAATACCATCAAAATGTTTCCTAAAATGATTGTATTAATTTATACTCTCATCAGCTGTGTATGAGCATTTCGGTTTCTCCACATCTTCATAAATCCTTGGTATTATCATTAAAAAATTTTTAAACCATCTTGTAGCTGTTAGTAGCATCTCATTGTAGTTTCAATTTGCAGTTTCCGATGACTAAAGAGGCTGAGGACCTGTTCGCATGCTCATCGACTACTGGGTTCCTTATTTTGTGAATTGCCTGTTTAGCCTTTTGCCCATTTTTCTATTAGTCTGTTTGCCTTTTTTTTTTAATTGATTTGTAAGAGTTCTTCATATATTCTGGATATGAGGTCTTTATCAGCTCTAAGTATTGCAAATACTGTCTGTCATTCTGCAGCTTGCTGTTTTACTCTTTCAAGAGCATCTTTTGAGAACAGAATTCATGTTAATATCCAATTTATCCATCTTTTCCTTTTTGGTTAATGCTTTTCACCTTTGTTTTAAGTGCTATTTTCACTGAGTTTATAGCTATATTGACAAATATTTTGCTTTAGCACTTTAAATATATAGTTCAGATATTTTACTTCTACTATGTGTTGGTTTTCTGTCAGTGTATAACAATATTACCACAAACAGCATCTTAGAACAGAACATGTTTATTATCTCACGGTTTCTGTGAGTCAGGCGTCTGGATACAGCTTAGCTGGGTCCTGGACCAGGCTGCAATTAAGGTGTTGGTCAGGGATGGGTTCTCTTCTGGGGCTTGACTAGTAAAGGATCTTCTTCCACGTTCATTCAGTTTGTTGACTGAGTTCAATTCCTTGAGACTGTAGGATTAAAGGCCTCAGCTTCCTCTGAGCTAATGACTGAGGCTGCCCTCAGCTCCTGGCAGCCACCCACGACCCCTTGCCAGCTGAGAGTCCCCAGCACTGCCACTTCTCAAAGCCAGCAAAGAGGGTGAGACTTCAGTAAGATGGGCACCATCTTATGTAACACACTGATGTAATCTTATAATTCACGTGCTCACAGACACGCAATCATGCAATTGTGTCATCGCCTTGACCTTACTCTTTGGGCCAGAAGCAAGCCACAGGCCCTGCCTCACACTCAAGGGTGGACCACACATGGGCATGAGCACTGGGAAGCAGGGTCACAGGGGCTGCCCTCAGTCTGGCCTCCACCCATCATTTCTGCTGAGAGTCACCCCTCCGTCTTAACACTGTTCATTTGAAAGTAATGGGTATTTTTTTCATGGCTGTCTTTGAGATTTTCTCTTTAATCTTCAGTTTTCAGTAATCCTATAAAGTTTTAGGTTTTTCAGGTTTTTTTAGAATTTCTCTTAGGTTCACAAAACTTCTTGTGTTAATGGGTTGGTATTTTCCATCTTCAAGTATTGTTTCTGCTTCATTCTCTCCTCCCTCTCTGGCACTCCCAGCTACCTGCATGTTAGACTTGCTCCCTGTGTCCCATGTGTCTCCTGTTCTTTTCTGTGTTTTCCATCCTTTTCTCCTTCATTTTTTTATTCCTTTCAGTCTGTATATTTTTACTGAGCTATCTTCCAGATCACTAATGTTTCCGGTTCATATGTTGATAGAACATCAACATTCTTAACTTCAGTTCTTATATTTTTCAGTTTATGGTTTCCATTTTGTTCTTTTTTAGTATTTATTTTTAGAGAGAGGGGAAGGGAGGGGGAAAGAGAGGGAGAGAAACATCAGTGTGTGGTTGCCTCTCGCACCCCTCCACCGGAAACCCGGCCCGCAACCCAGGCATGTGCCCTGGCTGGGAATTGAACCAGTGACCCTTTGGTTTGCAGGCTGACACTCAGTCTACTGAGCCACACCAGCCAGGGCACCAGTTTGTTCTTTTAAACATGTATTATTTCTTCCAACTCTCTGATGAAATTCTCCATCTTTTCTTTTTCTGAACACAGTAATTACTTATTTCAAAGCCCATATCTGACAACTCAAGTATCTCCATCTCCAGTGGGTATGCTACTATTCTCTCTTTTTGCTTGGTTTTGTCTCCTGGCGTGGTAATTTTTTACTGGATATCAGACACTGAGTATGAAAAACTGGAGAGCTTCTAGATTAGTGTCTTCGAACACAGGGCATCAGCATCCCCAGGGAACTTGTTAAAAATGAGAAATCTCGGTCCTAACCTGGAGCTATTGAATCAGAAACTCTGGGACAGGTCTCAGCAATCTGTGTTTTAACAAGCCTTCCAGGTGATCAGACGCGGGTTCAAGTTTGAAGCCCCTGCACTCTATGACATCATCTTCCTCCATACAGATGTCTCCTTAACTTCCGGCAGGCAGTTTGAATAGGAGCAGGGGCTAGGTTGAAGTAAGGCTGGGTTCTAGCCTGAGGCCGGTTTCATTTCCCATTTGTGCTTACTCCTCCTAGGTGTAGTGCTGCAAGCTTCCTTCACAAGACCCCTCCACTACAGTGGCCCCTGAACTTCTAGCACTATGAGACTGCTGGGGCTCAGTCCTCTACCTCTTGACCTCTTGACCTCTTGGCCTTAAGGAGAGACAGCAGTGCAGACTGCTGAGTTTACTTATCCGAGCTTCCTGTCTTTCTGGGATCTTGGCATCTCGGCATCTCAATTTCTGACTGCTTTGGTTTTCCAAAACTCCAGATTTTTTCTTGCCAGCCCACTGAGACCACCAAAGGCTTTGCTTGGAGTCCTGCATCTTGGCCACCAATTTGCACTAAGCTTTTCAGCCTCTCTATCCTACAGCATTTATGAGTCAGCACATTCCTCATAGGAGGAAGACACTGCTCAGCTCCTAAAGTTCTCTTCTCTCTGGAATCTTGGCTCCCTGAATTCTGGCTGCCTGGGCAGCTCTCTGGTGCCTACAAACAGAATTTTCTTTTTTCCTTTTTCCAGCCGCTCTAGCTGTTATCAGCAAAAGGATTGCTGCACCACGCAGGCCTGCATTTATACTTTCACACAGATTTCTCTGTACCACCCTCCCTTGTCTGAAGTTTGCCACTACGGTTCACATTTTTTTACGGGAAGCAAATGTCCACAACCGCACTGTCAATCAGACATATATTTATGACTGACTTACAGACCTCAGCAGCACTGTGGACACATAAGTACAAACCCTGTGGTTCGTTTTTCATCTCCCCTTTCATTGTCCATGCGGGAAACAGGCAGCAGCACATCCCTCCGAGCCAGCACGAGGCAGACGAAAACCTGGTGGGAAGACATCCACACCTCTAGCTCCCCTAATAAAATCATTGCTCACAGGAGAAACTTCTGAAAGGTGGAGTCCAGTCTGGCTCTCCGAGCAACAGTATCTATTTGGAATAAAATGGTTTCTCAGGAAAAGTGATGAAGAGGGGTATGGCTGGGGGCCTCTAAAATGACCTCCAGTGACCCCTGCCTTCTGGAACCCCCTTCTTTGTCTAAACCTCTCACCTGGAATGTGAGCTGAGTTTACTGACTTCCTTGTAACAAATGGGACTTACGGGACATCATTATACTAAACCTTTCTTTGTTGTGTCTGAAATTCAACAAGGCATCTTGTATTTTTATTTGCTAATCTGGCCACCATTGTGCGTTCTCAACGCTGCTGGTTTCTCTAAATGAGAACTCCAGGGGTGAGCAGCCGACGTTACAGAGACCTTGACAATGGGAGTCCCAACTCTGATTGGTCATTAATGCAACTACAAAGTGGAAAGAAATTAGGTTTTGAACTCAGCTGCTTATTAAATTATCTTATCATTCTAATAGTTTTTCTACTCATTCTCCTGGCTTGGCTTTTCCAGATATAGTAATTATTTCATTGCAAATAATAAATTTACTTCCCCCTTATCAATTTTTGTTCTAATTTTTTTCCCCTCAGGAGGTACTATCATGTCATGGTGACACCAATGTGGTAATGGCAGTAACAGTAAATGTTTTAGTCACTGTTGTTGTGTAACAAATATCCCCAACTGACACAAAACAATCACGGGTTCTGTGGGTAAGGACAGGGCACAGGGGACATGGCTTATCTTTGCTCCTTACTATCCGGTGCTTTGAGTTGGGGAAATTTAAGGGCTGGAGATGATTCAATAGCTGAGGGATAGAATCATTGAGAGATATCATCAATCACACTTAGAGAGTTCTCACTGGCTGTTGGCTAGAGTCTCAATTAGGCTATTGGCCTCTGGCTAAAACACTTACACATGACCTCTCCAAGTGGTCTCAATCAACTGAAGCCGTCACAAGAGTCCACCCACGGAGTCGAGGGAAAGGGACAGAGACTCCTTACCCAGTGGGTAGATTGTCAGGACCACAATCTCAGAAGAGCATGTGGGTGGGAGATATTGTGGCCACCTTTGGAATCTGCAGTCTCCCTGAAAGAATAGCCTATTGTGTTCCTGAGTTGAGTGGAAATTCTTCTGCTAACAGGGGTTTACCTTTTAAAAAAAATTATTTACTTTTTGATAGAAGGGAAGGGAGGAAGAAAGAAAGGGAGAGAAACAACGATCTGTTGCCTCTTGTACACGCCTCGATCAGGGCTGAACTCACAATCCAGGCATGTGCCCTGACTGGGAATTGAACCTTTGACCTTTTGCTTTGCAGGACGACACCCAACCAACTGAGCCACACAGGTCCAGGGCAGGGCTTTGCCTGGAAGCCTGGTTTCAGATTTATCTATTTGTCATGTCAAGTAAGTCATTCTGTTCTGATTTTATTAGGTTTTTAAAAAAATAATATATAATAGATGGTGAATTTTTCAAATGCCTTTTCAACACCTAACAAAGCATCTATGAAGATGCAGCAAAATAAGACAAAAATGAATGATATGGTGTTGCTGCCTGCGAGGCATGCCTGCAATGCATCCATCCATTCAATATGCACTTCTGAGCACTTGCGTGTTCCGAGGCACTCTGCCAGGCTTCAGGATGAAAAAACAGTGGGCCAAAAACGAGGTAGTTTCCAGCCCTCGTGAAATTTATAGCTAGAGTTACCCAGATCCAATTAACTACCTAAAGTCTAGTTTTTGTGCCAACAAACACAGAAAACAGGTATTACCTCCCATTCTCCCACCTAATCCCAAACAAACTCAGTAATCTGATCCAGCAGTTTATCCCTGTGACACCAAGTCACTTGTCTGGATCTATTTGAAGGGATAGGTCATTTATGTATATAATTTTAGCCACCAGAGGGCAGTCTTATTCAAAAAATACTCACATACGTGAGGAAAAAGGACAAACCCATTTCGTAAAAGGCTATACTTGGGGTTCTGCAGCCAGACTCAGATCACGTGATGGGATGCACTCCAACAGGGCCCACGGCCCAGCCAAACACTCCCACTTCAGACCTGCTGATTGCACCAGTTCATCACCAGGTTCCAGGCTCTTGACCGGTGGATTATGTAATGAAATTCGACCAGGCCATAATGAAACAGATCAGAGGGTGTCCCAAACCAAACACTTCAGAGGAAGTTAGCTGCCCAGGAACCCGTAGAGGGAGGCGTGCCCACCACCTTTCCAGTCCTCACTGAAGAGTTGGTCAGCCTTTGTTGTGTTCTAGCTCCTTCGTCCAACAGCCAGCTCTGCACTGGCCGCAGACAGGCTTGCTCTGGCTGCAGAGAGAGGCCTCGCTGGCACAACATTCTGAGAAAGCAGACCCAAGCCAGTGTCCAGTCAGGCTGCCCCTTCCCACGAGGAGGCTGCCCAAGACCCCAGCTTCTCCAGATGCAGCGGGCAGCCCTGTCCCGTAGGGTCCTGCCGGCTAGGTGTGTTCCCAGGAGCCCCTGCCCATCTGGCTCCTCTCCCTGAGCCTAGGGTGAGGGAATTATTTACAGTATTTTATTTGGGTTTTTTTTTTCAGGGGGGAGGGTTGCTTGTTCAGAATGTTTGTCAGGGCTGTACACCCCCTCCCGTAGCTGTCTGGGGCCTGAGCAGCTTTGGGAGCACGTAAACAAGACTTACAGGCTCTTTCAGTCCGCAGCCTCCCTCCACCCCACATCAGAGAGTGCAGAGCCGCTTGAATGAGAAGAAGGAAAGGGGAGGAAAACAGTTAATATCTCAAAAACATTCTTCTTCCACCGAGCTGTGAGGATGTGCATGACTTAGCCCAAGCCTGGCACAGGGCAAGAGCTCAGCAAATGGCAGTTGTACGTCCACAATCCCTTCCTGGAATTTCCAAAGCCCCTGGAGCTCTGAAAAGGCATAGGTCTTTCATAATGTATTTGGCAAAACCTAATCTGATCTGAATTCATTCGGTGGTGAAACCTCACCCGAACCGCCATGCAGCTAAGCATTTGGTGTGAGTGCTCACATACTTCACTGGTTACAGGGTGCTATCCAGACCCCACTGCAGGTGGTAAGTCTGTGGTGGAAGCACCCGACTGACTTCTAAGCTCAGGAATATTCTGAATTCTGAAACATACCTGGGACCTATTTCTACAGGAATCTGGGATAGTACCTCTGCTACTATCTAGCCATATGACACTAGATGTGGCAGACAGACCCTAGGGCAGGCCTAGGATTCATTTGCATTATTCATTCCCAGAATAATCCCCTCCCTCGGAGTGTGGTTGGGACCTGTGACTTGCTTTCAATAGAATGTAAGAAAGATAAAGAGATTTTGAAGATGTAAGATCCCGAGCCAGTTGATTTACTCACAGGGGGGATTATCCCTTGTGGGTCTTTTGTCAACCAGGCAAAAGCTTTTAAAAGGGGGAACGGGCCCTCTCTGAAGCCAGAGACTCCCAGTTCTTGGCTTTAAATGAGTTGCCAAGCTGTGACCAGGCCTGTGGAGAGAGCTATTTGACAAGGAACTGTGGGCAGACTTCTGTCGCTGGGGGCATCCAGCTGACCACCGGCAAGAAGATGGGGACTTCAGCTCCGACGGGTATGGCTCGGTCGGTGGGAGCGTTGTCCTGTACACCAGAAGGCTGCGGCTCCGGGTCCCAGTCAGGCCGCGCACCTGCATTTCGGGAGTGATCCCTGGTTGTGGTGCACATGGGAGACAACCAATCAATGTTTCTCCGTCTTATCGATGTTTCTCTTTTACTCTTTCTCTCCCTCTCTCTAAAATTAATAAACATTTTTTACATTTTAATTATAAAGAAGAAAAGGAAATGGGGACCTCAGTCCTGCAACTATGAGAAGATGAAGTCAGCCAATAGATGAGGAATAGCGGGAGGAGAGATCTTTCCCCACTTGCACCGATTAGACGGCAGCCCCAGCTGATGCCTTGACCAGGTGAAACCCTGGAGAAGGGGACCCAGCCAAGCCCAGCTCAGACTCCTGACCCGTGGATGCCGAGCTAGTAAGTGTGCACTAATCCACTAGACTAGGATCACTGGTTATGCAATGTAGGGAACTAGTGCATTACAGACACCCCTTACCCTCCCTGGGCTCCAGTTGCTCATCTGTAAACTGGGGAGAAGGTTGGGCTGAGTTGCACCTAAGAGTCTTTTCAGCTCTACCTTTTGGAGAGTCTCTGGATGAGGCAGATGCTGGTTGTTTTGGAGTTGGGAGAAGGCTGACTGGTCTTACAGGGAGCGAGCAGATCCAAGGCTGGGGGCTGTGAGTGCCAAGAAGGTTTGCTGTTGAGGCAGATGGTCTGCAGGCCAAGAAAAGTGCAGATAGCTGAGGACTCAGCCTGAGTTCCCAATGACCCATCTGCCAGGCTGGATGCTGACCACAGCTGGCACGGCTCCTGGCTGCAGAGACGATCAGCTTGCAAAAGCAGGAAAAACAAGCATCCACTTTTCCCTGCTCTGTAAGGGAGACTGTAAGAGAAGTTCCACCATGCTGGGCACCCAACCCCACGTCTGCTAGTTTAGGAGGGTGCACAGTGTCCACCCTCAGCAATCTTTATCTTGAGACACCTAAAGCTGGTGACCATGGGAACTGACCTAGGGAATTCACAGAAAGCTGAGTCAGAAGGGCATCAGGTTTCCTGCGAGCTCTTGGTGAATTCTGCAGAGAGTGAGGTTGTGCTTCTCTGTTCTCCCACGAGGCTGACCTGCCCTTTCTCCCTGCTTTCCACACTCCTCTGCAGGGGTGTGGTCCCAGACCACCAATGTGTCCCAGGGGTGGAGCATCAAATTGCTGCTTTCCTGCCCCAAATGCTCTCTCAGATACAGCTGACACTCTCATTCTACTGGCTGGAGCAATTGTCCTTTATTAAATTCCTTGGGGGATGATCTCATTAAGTCTTGTTATGGGTCACTTCTATTTCAGGGAGAACGAATTTGCAAGCATCTTTCTATGGGCAGCCAGTTAATTGAAACTTGAAGTAGAGGGTGGGGGAGGGGTGGGCTTGGGTAGGGTGGTAGAGATAGCCTGAAAGGGTGGGGACTGTGACTGGCTGAATAAGGAGCTGGGAGCTAGCTGAAAAGAGAAGGCAGAGAGAGGATCCATATGAGGAGAGCCGATAAGGAGGAAGGCACAGGCTGTAGAGGGCAAGGGAACACAGGACCGGTGTTCACCACAGCCTGATCTGCCGAGATAGCCTCCTAGCTGCCTCCCAGGCCTCAGTGCTCAACCCCGCCCAGACACCTGAGTCCCTACCAACATGGAGTGATAAGGGCCCAGGCCAGGATGGTGGCAACAGAGATGGAAAAGAAGGAGATAGGAAAGAACTTGGAAACAAATTTGATATACAGATGGATGGAGGAGAGGAAAGATCCCAAGATGACCTTAAAAGATGCCCAGAGAAAGGGGAGAAGTACCAGAGTACAAGGCCTTGGCATGGGCCTGGGATCAATGCCTAGTTCACAGCTCCATTGTTTGAAGAATCCCTCTTCATCCACTTCTGAAAATAGGACATTTCCTTCCTCTAGTCTTATGGCTCTTGAATCATTCATTCATTCACACATGTATGCATGCATGCATGCAGCTAACATGAATTGAATACCTACTGTGGATCAGGCCCTATGCAAATATAAACAAATACACTTCTGAGATCAAGTGACTTGAGTCCATTCAGAGAAGTTAGTGAGTCTCAGAGCCTCTTTTACTTAAGTTACCTTTCAAACAGCATGCTGATCTTTAGGATAGATGCAACAGAGAAGATAGAAAGATGGAAGAAAGTTTTGTGTTGGGGACCTTAAGTCAAATGAACTTGTACATGTGATAGTGCTGGAAGACAGGTGACCACTAGCCAGCTGGGTGGCCCTTGGCTGGTCTCTTAAACCTCAAGGCCTGGATTCTTTCATCTGGAAGAGCAGGGAGGAGGATTAGGTGACTTTCAAAACCTCTTGTATCTTGCTCTCTATGCTACGTGTTATGGATGTGAAAGTGCTTTGGGAAGTCTGATTCGTGCATAAGTGTGAGACAGCCCTTCATTGCAGAAAGCAATGACAACCAATGCGAGTGCACACAGACTGGGTGTGGGGTGAGCCACGGAGCCTCCATCCGTTCTCCCGTGCTCCCTTGGGGAGGACATTCCACTGAGCCACACTCCGGTTCGCTGGCCCCTCTCCTGGGAAGAAAGACCTATCGGACTGGAACATCTGAGAGAAGGAACTGAGTGTGCTTTGCCAAGACCCGCTGGGTCCTTGTCATGGGCTGAATTGTGTCCCCCCCAATTTACAGATCGAAGCCCTAAACCCCAGGCCCTGAGAATGTGACTGCGTTTGGGGAGAGGGCCTTTAAAGAGGTGATTAAGTTAAAATGGGGCTGTGAGGGCGGGCCCTCATGCACTACGACTGGTGTCCTTATAAAAGCAGATTAGGACACAGACAACACAGAGTGAGGGGTGACCATGTGAAGAAACAGGGAAGGAGGTCATCTGTAAGCCAAGGAGGGAGGTCACGGAAGAAACCAAACCCGCTGACGCATTGACTTTGGACTTCTAGTTTCCAGAACTGTGAGGAAATAAATTTCTGTTGTTTAAACCACCCAGTCTGTAGTACTTCGTTATGGAAGCCCCAGTGAACTAATACAATACTCTCTTTAGGATGTGTCTGTCTACAGAGGGAGTATATTGCAGGCTGCTCATCATGTAGCAAACCTGCTGGGTGGGGAGGGGAAGGGCTGAGGTTGCCCAGGTTTACCTGCACCTGAGTGAACATCTGTCTACAGTGGCCAGGGCATATTAGGAAGTCCATGGGGACTGCCCGTTTACGTTGTGTCCCCCAGTCTAGCTTTTATCTACCATAATGTTGACCCATTTCCTGTGCCTTATTTCTCAATTGGTTCCAAACTTGAGGAGGAGAGAGAGGGCTATTTTTTTTTTGCATTTCCACTCCCACTCCAGCATGAAAAAAAGGAAAAACCATCACAGCCTTCATTGGGGATTTTGTTCTTTTTTCTAAACTCCTTCCTTACTGTTGCCCTCACCCAATGAGCAATCTACCTCCAGGCCGACCTGTTTCTTAAAGAATGGCTTAGCATTTTTTATTCTACTTTGACAACTGCCTAGAATGTCTTTCCTGGTCTTTTCTCTGCTGCAAAATTCTCTTCATTCTCAAGGTGTCGGCTCAGAGGTTTCCTCCTAGGTGAGTACTCCCTGGGGCACAGTCCAAGTCTGCAGCTTCCCTGTCTCAGCTCCTATGACTCTGGGTGCATATTTCTATCATGTTGTCATTTAGTCCTAATATTAGATGACCTCCCGTCTGTCTTCCCCATTAGGACAGACTAGTTTGAGCACTGAACCTGGAAGAACTTCCTCTGGTCACAGCTGTGTTCCCAGTGCTAGCATGGTGAGTGGTGTCCACAAAGTACTGGAGAATGGAATGCATGGCAGGGTGACAGTTTGACATATTAATGTGTGTGTTTCCATAGTATTTTGCCCACTCCTTTATTTCCAGGAGACTGTCAGGTAGGTCATTCCTTGTCAGAGGCTGGGCTTGGTGGAAGCAGAAGGAGCCCGAGATCAATGACTCCTCCTGTCCTTTGAGACAACTCTAACCTCATCGAGTTTTCTGTGGCGGGGGGAGGGGAGGGAAAGGAGAGGGAGGGCAGATGGTCTCTGAGAGAGAAGAAATCATGAAGGCCTGGAAAGGAAGAGGGTTGTGGGTGCCCTCTCCCCTGCACAGTCATCCTCGACAGAGAGGTCTTTGGGGAATCCCAGCCTTGGCAGAGATTTCTGCTCCCTGTATTTGATACAAAAACAGAGCCCAGCTTAGATTTCTTTTCCTGTACTTTGGAAAATGACATCTGCATGGAGGGAAGTCTGGGTGCCACCCTAACTTTTCAGGCACTTGTGTTCTGGGGGTCCTGGATGGGGCCAGGAAATGAGGATTCAGCAATGATTGATGTGGACTTTTCTGCCAGGTGAGGGCCGGAGAGTAGAAATTAAATTGAGTTACAGCACAGGAAGAAAGCGATGCTTCTCGCATGCTGGAATGAGAGTGAGATAGGGTACATGGCTAAACAAAACGGCTCTAACTGATAAGAGCTGCAGGGACTATCATGGAGATGATAAGACCAACCACCAACAGATTTATGGCGTAGAATCAGCAGAAGACCAGCTGCATACAGCACAGTGACTAAGTTCACCCTGCGGTGACCCCTAGCCTCCTTATACACTCATTGTAATAACACATCATCATTCTAAACAGTACGACCCATGCCACCGTTATCAGAAATGGAAAGCCCATGAAAAGTCACTCAGTGGCAATGGAGCTCTTCTAGGAAGTCTCTACCCTTTTCCCCCCAAATCCTGAATGTTCCTTTCTCTTATTAAAAGCCCTCCCGTTGATTAAATGAGCCTCAATAAAGGAAGTAAATCCCACCAGGGAGGGGCTGTACTACCGATGGAGTAGCCTTTCCCTCCATCCCACTGCTTCCCTAATAAACTATCTTTCACTTTCAACGCTATGCTGATTCGTATTTGAATTCTCTCCTGTGTGAACCCAAGAACCAACCATGGGTCATGGACCCTCAGGTGCCCAGACCCCCAGAACCTCTGCATCAGGAGGATGAGATTATTATCCAACACAAATAAATTCTGAATCTTGTTTTTTAATATCCTGAATTGTTGCTCCCTCTCCCCTTCTGTCACCCCAGAAATTTTGCCAAGCCCTAAGTGGACCCAGAATGTACTTCATTTTCTCCTCACCTGTTGCCTAGAATGTGGCAGGTTGGGGAGTGTTTACCACTCTCTAGACTTACAGTAACATGTCCTCGCAGCAGCCTGGGACAGCCCCAGAAGGGGAATCCTACAGCTGATGAGTACTTCCTGCCAGAGACTAAAGGCCCCAGAAAAAAAAAAAATTCTATTGTTGCCTCCATGAGGATGGAGAGCAGACCGTCTGCTTAAGGTCAGGCTGCAGCCACTGGAGGGAGAGGCACCCTGGGGAGGCTGGAGAAGAAGCTTCTGGAAAATGAGCCCAGGTGAGACGGGGTGGGGTGCTGGGGGAGATGCTGTGCAGGATGGGAAGGATCCCTCCAGCCAGCACCAGGCCTACCTCCAGAGAACAAGGTACCCCAAAGAACAAGAGATAAATAGATCTCTCTCTCAGACCTGACAGTGTCGGGGTTCAGAATGAGTCCCCCCAGGATATGCCACTCTGGCATGTAGATTATTTCAAACTGAAAACAGTCGAGGCACAGAGGCTCAGGAGGGAACTTTGACCTTCTGCCTGACTGCCTGAAAGAATTTAGACAAAGGGCTTGCTCCAGGAAGGGAGCTATCATCACAGATAGCTACATTTTAGTATCAGGTAGACGTGATGGACAGGGAGGAACCTAGCAAAACCCATTTGACCAAAGTCCTCTCTATGTCCCGTTGTTTCAAGAGGGCCCAATACACATGTGTCTACTAAACAATAACTCTTCTTATCTCTTCTGAATTGCCTGACTTCCCCTTCCCTTGCTCTGAACGACATATAGACCTCATTTTGCCTTACTGTCTTGGGAATCTTCATGCTCATATGAATTCCCTGTGTGCAAGTATTAAAACTTAATTTTCTCCTATCTGCTGTAGGTCATTTGAGTTATTCAACCAGCCAGAAGAACTAAGACGTAAAGGGGAAAGTTCCCTCATCCCTGATACTAATCAGTTCTATTCCAAGTAAGACTTCTCTCTTTTTTAAAATTTTATTTATTTATTTTTAGAGAGAGGGGAAGGGAGGGAGAGAAACATCATGTGTGGTTGTCTCTCATGTGCCCTCAGGCATGTGCCCTGACTGGGAATCGAACCAGTGACTCTTTGGTTCGCAGTCTGGTGCTCAAACCACTGAGCCCCACCAGCCAGGGCCAATTAAGACTTCTTAGAAATGTAACTTCACGGAGATGTCATTTTTTTAACATGACCCTTTCTGCTTTCTGTCTGTCCACTCCTTCCTTAATCACTAAGTGTTGGGGCATCAGATTCTAGTCAATTTCAAACTGCCTTAAGAACAAAAGCCTTGGGTCCATTGACCACAGAAACAGAGATTCATGGGCTAGGAGTTGTGTTTCAGCTCCCGGCCCAGGAAAGTGGAATGACCCTACTGAGCACACCCTCACAAAAGCAGGCAGGACAATGCCATGGGTGACCTCAGGACCTGTCACAATGATCAACTGCTCTCTACCCTGGCCCCCACCAATTGGTGGAGCCCATGATCCCAGCTCCCTTAGTCACCAGGATTAACGTTTTTTCTCCTATGTAATCTAACCCCTGGAAG
>PVIA01009712.1:0-58421 GCA_004024845.1 Tonatia bakeri | reverse complement strand
AAAAACTATGGTACATTTACACAATGGAATTCTATGCAGCAGAAAGAAAGAAGGAGCTCCTACCCTTTGCAACATCATGGATGCAACTGGAAAGCATTATGCTAAGTGAAATAAGCCAGGCAGTGAAAGATAAATACCATATGATCTCACCTTTAACAGGAACCTAAACAACAAAACAAAGAAACAAGCAAAATATAGTTAAAGACACTGCATTAGAGGTCAGGCAGAAAGTGACCAGAGGAGAGAGAAGAGGGGATTCCAGGGGAAAAGGGGAAGGGTTTACAGGAACAAAGTTAAAAGACACATGGATAAAAACTAGGGGGAGGGTGGTAATGGGAGGGAAGTTGGGAGGGTGGGATGGGTGGGCTTGATTGGGAGTAAAGGGGAGAAAACTGTACTTGAACAGTCATTAAAATAAAATAAATAAATAAATAAAAATTTAAAAAAGGAAATGTTCCATGTGCGTTTGAAAAGAATGTGTATTTTGCTTCTTTGTCATTATTATTGTTCTTACTTTTGCTATAGGTGCAGAGTGTTGAGTAAATCAATCTGCCCAGTTCCTGTGGTTTTTGTAGAGCCCCAGTGGTTGGTTTGTATTCTTATTTGTTCATTCATTTGTCAATCCATCCATCCATCCATCCACCCTCCCACCCATCCATCCATTTGTTTATTCTCCAATTCATGCCCCCTCTTCCAATTCACTCATGGGAATGCAGAAAATTTTTCTAAGGAAAAGCCACCTGTGTTCCTTCTGTTTACATATCTGTGACCATGCTCTCAGTGGGGTAGCCATTTTGGGGGTAGGCCCATCCCAGGATAATAAAAATCCTCTTCACTGTTAGGCATAGGCAAGTCTCATGGCAATCAGGTCCTCTGGTGCCAGAAGTAGTATAGAATATTGTGTCCCAACCCAGATACTGACTCCTCATTGACCCTTCTGATACTTCCTGAGGTTGTAGTCTACACTGAAGGTCAGGGGTTGACCTGGTGTTTAGATCAAATCCTCAGGACCCAAGGCTCCAGTATTTCTAAGAGATCCTGTGACTCTGCTATGTGCAGGGTAAATTGCTGTGAGGGCAAGCAAGGTGGGCTTAAGACCCTCACCCAGGGCCTATTATGCCTGGACTAGGGCAGGAGGAGGCAGCCCTGGAAATGTTCAAGGAACAGATCATGTGGGATGAATGTTTCTGGGACAAACGCTTATGTAACAACAGGTTGAAAAATGTTCTGCCTTCTGTTTTTTGATGACTAGGCAGGCAGGGAGGAGGAGGAGCTGGGCAAGATGCCAATCAGCCACTCAGGAATTCTGGAGGACAGGGCTGTGTGGGATTACAGTTTTGGAGGAAGGCCCACAGCAGCTGCTACCCAACACTTGTGTGCTGCTGAACTCTTGGGCTGATACCATACAGCATGTTCCTGAAGGTGCCTCTGCTTCTGGGGCTCATTGTACTGAGGCCTCCTGTCTGCAGTTCTGGCTTTGTGGATATTAATAAGAACACACATTTCTTTGCCATGTGTGTGGAATTTGCTATGTTTCAGTTCAACCAAGCCCACATGGATGAGTATGCCTACAAGCTGCTGTGGGTGGGGAGAAGCCAGCACAAGGTAAATGTTCCTACCCATCCCTGAGGCTTTATTTTGGCCCTCAAACCTGGCCTGCGTTGGGGAGTGGTGGGGAGAGAATCCTTTGTCTTTACAAGAAAGGACTTTTTTTGTTATTTTCAGTAAATATTTTTTAAAAATACAAGGTATTATTACAAGTGCTTCAAGTTTCTATTTTGTTTCCTTAATAAGTGAAGCCCCTGAAAAAAAGGGTAGAGAAGGGAGGAAGATAACAGAAAAGAAAGCACTAGTGTCAGATTCATCTGCAGTATGAGGGAGAGAAAAGCAATCTCTCAAGTGAGGTAGCTGAGCGAAGGAAGGACAGCGGAGACTGACAGGTAATGCAAAAGACAAAGAGAAGTGGTAGCTGAAAACCAAAATCCAAGATGGAAAGGCATCACAGGCATGCCTGACTGCAGGCTTTGGCCAGACTTCTGGGAACCTCACTGTGCTGATCAGTGAGCAGCATGCTGAGAAATATCTCAGCATGTTCAATGTCAGCAGGCCTTGAGCTTGCAGCTACTGTGGGTTCAGGTCTGGTGGGAGGTGGCAGAGAAGTGTTCTCCTGGGACTGTTACACTGGTGAAATAGTGGAAGGATGAGATAAGAGTTGTCAACGCAAGGACCCAGGGCCATGGGGAGGCAATGTCTATGGGGTGAGGGAGGTCAAAGAGGGCCCCTCTATGATAGGCACTCCTGGAAGGACCTGGTCACATGGTAGAGGTTTAGGCACAAGTAGGGCAGGCTGCCACAAAGAGGTCTCTGGACAAGGACAAGTCTCAGGTGTCCTAGTGAATGACCTAAAAGTTTCTGGACCTGTGTCACAGAAATTAAGTATGCAGAGGGGGGTAGGGGGGTGGCCTTCAGAGCCACAGGTCAGGAGTTGTGACATTATTCTCAGAGTAATGGAAACCCATGGGAAGAAGCCATTCAGATGCTTTAGCAATATCTCTCTGGATGCTGTGGGCATAGTGGGTTCCACAGCTTGTTGGCAAGCTGAGACCATGAGGCAGTATGGTCTCCTGCTTGCCAGGAGGTAGAAGTCCTTGCTTCTGGGTCTGCTTAATGGTGGGTGTGGAGTGCACTGATGTGGGATATGGGAGAAACAGTGGGGTCAGTGGCAGACCCAAAGTTTTAGCCTTTGAGCACATGGGTGGGTAGTAACTCTAACACTGAAAAAATAATGTGGTAAGGTTGCGGGAAGACATGGAAAAATCTAGCCAGAACATATGACATTTAGTATTCCTGACCCAGCTATCGAAGGTCAAGGAGGTGGTAGCTTATGAGGCATTAAGTGTAGGAAGAGGTTGGGTCTGAAATAAATATAGGTGTCATTAGGGTCTTGTTTATGCAAACCTTCCCACTGATGTTTATTCTTACCACTTCCTGCTTCCTTTGAATTGAATAATGTTGTCCTTGAGTCACTCTATCCATGCCCAGATTATGGTTACTCATGAATAGCTCTGGGCCAGGTGCCATGTTGGTGGGGATTTGATGTGCAGGGTCCCACCACTGACCACACTCTGGAAGAGATGGATAGGAGGGTGGACCTCACCTGCACAGGGGCACTGGCTTCCCTCAGTCTTTCCCATTTCCTGACATCAGCCTCTTTCTTTGTGTTGCATCTCAGCTTTGCACCTGGAGAGGCCACACAGACCCCTTGGACAACAACACTACTGCTCCTGCCCCAGACTCTGAACCCTATTCTAGCTCAGGGTCTGATAACTGTTCAAGGGGCCTGAATGTGCATGAGTGTCTGTGTGTCTGAGTGTGTTGTTGGTGTGTGGCCAGGTACCATTGGGTGTCATATCAGTTGCAGGAATTCTTGAGCCCCCAAAAATTAGATTTCTAAACAATTCCAGGTCAGTCCAGTGAGAGAGGCATGTTCTTGCCTGCAATAATTTTTAGCTAGATTTTTCTGTGTTTGATTTCTTCCCTAGTTTTCACGGATCTCTTCATAAGAAAATGAAATGATAACTTTAAAAATTTATTATAGAAGCCTAATAAACATACAAACAGCACCTGATTCATAAATCTCACCTCAATGAATGCCTGCAAGATAACCCTTTTGTGCAGACAGCTTCTGCAGAAAGAGACAGAGTGTTTCCCCCTGGGCCCCCTAAAGGAATAGTGCAGCCTTGATGTCTAGTCAGAAGAGAAGCATGCTTATTATTCTACTCTCTATAGAAACAATAATTCTGTATGTTCTCCTGGTGCCTGACTGTGCTCAGGCATAAGATTGATAGACAGATCATGTGCCAGACATGGCTGGAGCATGTGGAGGTTCATTGTTGTTGAACTTTCAATCCTATGAATGTGTCCCCCACTCCCCATTCATAGTACTCTTGATATTATGACCTAATATCAACCATCCGGAGAAGTGTGGCAGGGGAGATTCTAGTTTTGAGTGCACATATGGACATCTTTTGTAAAAGAAATAGAGAATTACAAGGAATGAGTGAAATAATAAATAAATAAATAAATTACAAAATAAGAAAAAGTTCACCTATATGTATTGTCATTTATAGGCATACATTTGCACATTCACATCTTTTGCTCACTTTTCTGTTTGATTGTCTTTGTTATACTCAGTTCAAAGTAAGTATTTCATAGTGGTTTCTATAATTTCTTCTTGACAGCAGTTTACTTGGATTTATTTAATGGACTTGGAGATGGGCCGAACAATTTGTAAAAAACTTGATGAAGACATTGACAACTGCCCCTTGCAAGAAGGCTCACACAAGAAAAAGGTTTGAAATAGAAACAACCAAACAATCAAGAACCTTCTGGGAATGAAAAATAATATCAAGGAAGGTCTATGAGAAGAGGCTTTAGAGTCTTCAGGAACACTCCTTAGGCAGACTGAGAGTCCTAGACCCTTTCCCCCTACATCTCAGGGACACTCCTGGGGTAGAATGAGGGTCCTGAACCCTCTCCCACCAAGTCACAAGGCTCCTAACTAGAAGGGAGAAGGTGGCCATTCTAAGTAGACCTGCTCCCAGCAGAGCAGTGAGCTGATCCCTATGCTCCCAGCCTGGCTGACTAGAGAAACCTTGACAACACCCAACTGACTTTCTTCCCTGAATGGAGTCCTACCCTTGGGTCCCAACCTCAGTGTTTCCTGGACCTTAGGCTTCAGGCAGGTGCTCTGCTGCCTGTGGTCCTCACTATTTCTTTGCTTGTATTCTTCTGGATCCTAGACTCTTTATTTAGTCTGGCCATCCCACCTCTCCCTCTAGTCTCCTGGGATGCAAGGACATGCTCCATCAGCCCAAGCTATTGTTCACTATCCTATGAGATGACATCTGTTCCATGGGACTCAGACCTTGGGGATGGGCTTCAGTTAGGGTTACGCCATCAATGGGGCTGGTCTCCCCCCTCTACTCCAGTCTTGGGGGCAGTGTCCACTTGGGGTGGGTTTGCAATTTCTGCTGAGTGGGTAGATGTCTATGTGGATCATCTCCTGAGCAGAGTGCTGGCTTTCTAGAACTGAAAGGGCAGAGTCCACTTGGGGTGGGTTTGCAATTTCTGCTGAGTGGGTAGATGTCTATGTGGATCATCTCCTGAGCAGAGTGCTGGCTTTCTAGAACTGACAGGGCAGAGGCCATTCATGCATCATCATGTGCACTGGGAGACTCCTCAGAGTCAGGTGCTGGCCCCACCAGGCATCCTTTCAGGAGCCGCTGGGCTCAAATGAGCAGACTCAGGTAACCACTGCCTATCATCCTGGTGGAGCCTTGAGCTTTCTAAGTCCTACTCAGGCCACAGTTTTTGATTTTATTACTTTTGTAGTTTTAAGTGCACCTTGAGCTTCTATTAATTTCTTCATGCTAAGTGATCTTATGTGTTACTTTGTTCTGAATTTGTGTCTTGCAATTACATTTTTCAGGTGGACTGCACTTTTGTTGTGGATGCCCAACCATGGATTTCCAAGTTCACCCTTCTGAACAGCACCTGTGTGCAGAAATAGGTGGGGAAGGAGCTCCTGGCTTCTCACAGGAGAAGACTGTTTTCCTGTAGAGAGTGGTAATTTGTCTGTAGTTAGGTCTTTGAAGCACCGGAGGAATTAAAGGCATCTCAGGATCCCTGTCAGTTTTGCATTCTCCTGGATTATTTATTTTCTAGGGAAGTCTCTGACAGTGAAATGTGGTAGAGAATTTATCAGTATTATTGTTCTTACTTTGGCTATAGGTGCAGAGTGTTGAGTAAATCAAGCTGCCCAGTTCATGTGGTTTTTGTAGAGCCCCAGTGGTTGGTTTGTATTCTTATTTGTTCATTCCTTTGTCAATTCATCCATCCACCCACCCATCCATCCATCTATTTGTTTATTTATTCTCCAATTCATGCTCCTCTTCCATTTCACTCATAAGAATGCAGGTAATTTTTACATCACTGGCCTAGGCTCACAGTGGGTGGTATTTTGGTAGTGGGTCATTCCTGATCACAGGGAAGGGAGGTGGGTTACTGAAGGCTCTGTTTTCCACGTGCGCTTATCAGACCATCTACACAAGAAGCTGCATAATTGAAAGGAGCATCCTCTTATGTTCTCTGAAGAGACCCATAATTGTGGGAGAAGCCCTGCCCAGCAGAGCTGTCCCAGCCACTGTGGATGAGAATAAGTCATCCCAGACACAGTCTTGTTGTTATGGTGGGAAAGGGGGTGGTGATTCCCTCTAGTGGGGATTGTCCCAAGCCCTTCTCCCAAACGGCTTTTATTGGGAATGGTATGTGTAGGAGTATAAAGAATACATGCATAGTGCCTCAATCAACATAAAAAGGCTATAGTCATACAAAAACAGGTATTATCTATAGGTAGCAATTGAAGGAACACAGAGATTTGTCATAGGCCAGGGTCTCTGAGGCATGCTGATGACAGATGATCTTTAAGATGTGTTCATGAAATAAGGTGTTTACTCCTTATGCCTTGAGCTTAAACATCCAGTTTATACCAACAGGGCTATACAAAGCAAAGCAGCACAAGCTTCAAAGGATACAATGTATATATTAGGCCTGATTCCCATAGAATCCTCGGTGTTAGAGTTGGGTCGTGTCTGCCACCTGGGTTTCCTGATTTTTCAGTGAGACTTATTGGCCCCTTTCAGGGCCTGCTCTAGTGGGTCTACATTCTCTGAAACCACACAGAGTAGTCCCCAACATCTTCCCTTTTTTGTTTGTTATGGTGGACAGGGTGGTAAGTCCAATGAAGCCTGCTACTTGCTTTTTTGGAAAGCAATTATATGATCCTTGGAAGACAATTTGCATATGCATTTCAAGGCACAAAAGACCACAATGATTAGAAGGCATCCTATAGCCCCCATGACCCAGACACATAAATTTCGTCCTTCAAGCCAAATCTTTGGATTTAGCTATTGTAAATTGTCGTGCAGGGTCTGAAAGACCTCCTTTTCAGTAAATCCTCTAATGCCCTGAAGTTGTTAACATAGCTCAAGCTGGAGTTGATGGATTTGCCCTTTAAGATCAGAGGCAAAGGCCCTTTGCAAGCCATGTTAGACCTCCTCCCATGAGTGCTGACTGGAGTTCCACTTCAGGGGAGTGACACACAGCTTAGAGATGCCCAGATCACAAGTGAGGTGTTCATGGGTGACAAGAGCATCTTCTTCATCCACACTATTTCTTCCTGGAATGGGGATTTTTGATGGAATAGAGGTGGATTGCAGAGAGGGGTAGCCTTTATGATATGGTTTCACCCTCTTTGCCTGCGGCTCAAAGGGTCCTTTTGGAGAGGAGACAAAAGCCTACCTTCTTTCCCAAATTATGAAATCAACCGTTCCTTTGTGGCTGGTAAAAGAAGAAAAGTCATTCAACGATCTCAAATTTGGGAGTTAACTGTTTAGTTTGAATTTTTTGATTGACAAGACTTAGCTCAGCTCAAGTTAGCAAGGAGAGATACCTCAGTGAGGTTAATTCAGTGTCTCCTTTTAAAGTAGCAAATAAATTAGTAAGCTGGTATTACCAAAATTTTTATTACAACTTTTCTATCCCATGGAGTCATGTGATAGCCATTAGCTATAGTCCCTAGTAGTTCTTTCACTTTTTCTCATTACTTTTTCCCATTTAGCCCTGGAAGTTTGATCCGCACCATCCTCTGAGGGCTCCTCTATTGGTTTTCAGCCCTTAAACCTTGGCTGCCCAGTTTTCAATGGACAGGGAATAGTGTGAATGAGGCTCCAAGGGGTGGCTGAAAAACAACTTGAGTTTTAGAAGTGTCACTTTTTTTCACTTAGCATATTGCTCTCCAGTTCCATCCATGCTGTTGCAAAAGATGTAAGCTCCTTCTTTCTCTCCACTGTGTAGAATTCCATTGTGTAAATGTACCATAGTTTTTTGATCACTCAGTGGTGAAGGACAAATGCCATATGAGCTCACCCTTAACTGGAACATAATCAACAAAAGAAAAAATCAAACAAAATAGAACCAGAAACATTGAAATTAAGAACAATCTAACAATAGCCAGAGGGGAGGGGTAAGAGGACAGTGGGGAGAAGGGTTTTCAGGAACTACTATAAAGGACACATGGACAAACCAAGGGGGATGGTGGAAGAAAGGGAGGGAGGTGGGTTTGGCCGTGGGGGGGGGGTGTAGAAAATGCAGACAACTGAAATTGAACAATAATAAAGTAATTAAAAAAACATTGAAGTGTCACTCTTTCCCTCTGCTTTAAAAGACAGGCACCCTGCTGTTTCTGCAAGTTGTAATGAATTTGAGCAGTGAGTTAATTGCTCTATTGTTCTCTGGACCTGGTAGCACCTAGGTTTAGAATTTGCAGTGTTTCAAAGACTTTGATGTTTAGGTTCCTGTTAAAGGTGACATCATATGGTACTTGTCTTTCACTGCCTGGCTTATTTCACTTAGCATAATGCTTTCCAGCTCCATCCATGCTGTTGCAAAGGGTAGGAGCTCCTTCTTTCTTTCTGCTGCATAGGATTCCATTGTGTAAATGTACCATTGCTTTTTGCTCCACTCATTTACTGATGGGCACCTAGGTTGCTTCCAGCACTTGGATCTTATAAATGGTGCTGCTATGAACATTGGGGTGCATAGGTTCTTTTAGATTGGTGTTTGAGGGTTCTTAGGATATAGTCCCAGTAGTGGAATTGCTGGATCAAAAGGCAGATCCCATTTTTAGTTTTCTGAGGAAGTTCCATACTGTTTTCCATAGTGGTTGTACCAGTCTGCAGTCCCACCAACAGTGCACTAGGGTCCCCTTTTCTCCACAACCTCTCCAACACTTGTTGTTTGTTGTTTTGCTTATGATGGCCATTCTGACTGGTATGAAGTGGTCTTTCATTGTGGTTTTAATTTGTATCTCTCTGATAGCTAGTGATGTTGAACATCTTTTCAGGTGTCTCTAGATCCTCTATATGTCCTTTAAAACAATGGAGAAGTGTTTTAAACAACAAAACAGAGAAACAAACAAAATATAGTCAAAGGCACTGAAATAGAGGACAGGCTGACAGTGACCAGAGGAGAGAAGGCAGTGAATTTCAGGGGAGAATGAAAAGGATTTACAGGAACAAATATAAAGGACACATGGACAAAAACTAGGGGGGATGGAAATGGGAGGGAGGTGGGGAGGGATGGGTGGGTGGGCTGGAATGGGAATATAGGGCAGAAAAAGGTACTTGAACAATGATTAAAATAAAATTTTAAAAAAGACTTAGATGTTTAATTTTCCTTCTTATTTTTTTTTTACTTCTATTTCCTTTCTTTAGGCACTTACTCCAATGTCTTTTCTTCCCATGCTGCACATGAATGTGGCATATTTCTTTTTCCTTTATTCCTTCTTACCCTTCTCCTTCACAATCCTTCACTTTTTAAAATTTCTTTCTTTCTTTCTTTTCCTTTCTTAATTCCCTTTTTTCTTTCTTCCCCT
The DNA here is from genome assembly GCA_004024845.1 of Tonatia bakeri. Classification (NCBI taxonomy): domain Eukaryota; kingdom Metazoa; phylum Chordata; class Mammalia; order Chiroptera; family Phyllostomidae; genus Tonatia; species Tonatia bakeri. The sequence continues at coordinate 48,925 of PVIA01009712.1, read as the reverse complement.
CATAAAATCCTCCTTCAATTTGTATATAACCTCTTTGACTTACACAGACCCTCTTCAACTTAGATAGAATCTCTACAACTTACATAATCCTTCTTCAATTCTTCCAGCCCATTTTAATTTGCCCTTTTAACACATCCAGACATAACCAACTTTAGAATAATCCATATTCAATTCTATTTTTTCAAGATGTGATGCTATAATTTATACCTTTTCATCACTAAAATAATATATTTTTCCAGTTTAATTAAAATTCTCAACATTTAGTGACAACTAAAAGTAAGTAATTAGCATGCTTTAGATTGAAAAATTTACAAACATGTTTCATAACTTTCAGAAACAGTTTTCCCCCCACTGGTGAATACATTTACATTGATTTATTCTGTAGGGTCCTGAAAGTGGTTTGGCTTCTTCTTGTGTGTATTGTGGTGGAGACTTAGAAGGGCTGCCCTGGTGCCCACAGGCAGTAGTGACAGAGGGATAATTAAGCAGCAGGCTGGGTCACCCTAAGAAGAATGGGGTCTAAAGCCTAAGCTGGGATGTGGCACAGGTTGTGCCAAAGCAGCTTCTTCCATCTGTGCAAGGTTGAAAGGCATCTCTCTTGCTATTGTTCAGCTGTTTGTTCTGGGTAATTTCTCTACAATTTAGTTGTAATTCCAGGCTGGTCTTGGGAGGAAATTAGTGTGGCTTCCAATCACTCCTCTGCCATCTTGCTGACCTCTGCATCCCGATGTTCTTAGCAGCACAATTTACAATAGTGAAGTGCTGGAAGCAACCTACGTGTCCATCAGTAAATGAATGGTTCAAAAAACTATGGTACATTTCTACAATGGAAGACTACACATCAGAAAGAAAGAAGGAGCTCCTACCCTTCTCAACAGCATGAGTGAATCTGGAGAGCATTATGCTAAGTGAAATAAGCCAGGCCAAGAAAAACAAGTACCATGTGAGCTCACCTTTAAGTGGAACCTAATCAACAAAATAAACAAGTGAGCAAAATATAACCAGAGACGTCGAAATAAAGAACAAACTGACAGTAACTAGAGGGGGGGAGGAGAGGATAACAGCGGGGGAAGGGGGAAGGGTCATCAAGGAACATGTATAAAGGACCCATGGACAAAGCCAAAGGGGGGTAGGATTGAGGGTGTGAGGTGGGGATGGGTGGGGCAGGGGTGAGCAGTTGTGGGAAAACAGGGTACTTGTTTTCAACTGTACCTGAACAACAATAAAAAAAAAAGAAAATGAAAAAGAGAGAAAATAATAAATTTTAAAAATATATTAATATAATAAGGGAGAAAATCATCTTTATCTTAATAGACACATTAAAAAACTTTTGACAAAACACACTCTACAAGAAAGAAAATAACTTATTCACTAGTGTAAGAATAGAAGGAGCTTAATCTGGAAGAGAACTGCCTTTGAAGTTAAGAATAAAATAGTGATTTCTGGTCACAGAGCTAACATTCAACACTGTAAACAAATAAGCAAGTGAAATATAACCAGAGGCGTTGAAATCAAGGATAAACTGACAGTATCCAGAGGGCAGTTGAGAGAGGGATAATGGGGGGAAAACATGGGAAGGGCCATCCAGGAACATGTATAAAGGACACATGGACAAAGCCAAAGGGGATAGGTTCGAAGGTGGGAGGCAGTGATGGAAGGGTGGAGGTGTTAAAATGGAGACAGCTGTACTTGAACAACAATAAAAATAAATAATTTTTTAAAAGTTTTATTAGCAGGAAAAAAAGAGTGTCCCTGTCATTAAGAAATGAAAAGAGCCCTGGCTTGTGTGACTCAGTGGATTGAGCACTGGCCTGCGAACCAAAGGGTCGCTGGTTCGATTCCCAGTCAGGGCATATGCCTAGGTTGTGGGCCAAGTCCCCTATAGGGGGTGCGTGAGAGGCAACCACACATTGATGTTTCTCTCCCTCTCCTTCTCCCTCCCTTGCCCTCTCTAAAAATAAATACATAAAATCTTTAAAAAGGAAAAGCCCTAGCTATTGGATCAATGAGAGGGCCCAGCAGTATAACTAACAGAAGATCGATATACAAACACAGATAATGTGTTAAGGCACTTGAAAAACAACTATAACATTTAACACAAATAAAACAGAATGTGTATCATTCAAGATGACAGAGAATTAAGGTGAGCTGTCATCTATGAATAATTTTTTTAAAAAATCAAGATTATTTGAAGAAACAGAATATATTGTTGAAGACCCTAAAGGAGACCAGAGAAATGGAGACGTGTGTTTGTGTGTGAGTACCACGTAATGCATGGAAAGTCTCCCATTAAGATTAAATGTTTTCCAATTTATTAAAAATATAATGCAATTCCAATGAAAACTCCAAAGACAATTTTTCATAAAATTAGACAAACATGTTCTAAAATTCTCTAAAAAAAGCTCAAAACATAGCTGAATTATTTCTTAAAAAGAACTTTTACAGGGGATGTCATGGTTATATGTCATTATTAAACATTTTATTAACTAGATCAATAGAATAAAATAACCCAAACAGAATCAGATAAGCAAATTTAAGTGTTGTATGGTTAAGTGAGAAAAAGTGAGGTTGATCATATTTGTACATCTCTGGTGTTATTTAAACCTTACAATTTGACTTAAAGAAAAGGAAAGCAAGAAAGCCAATGGAATTGTTCCTCTTGTGATGGGGAAATTATCCCAATGAAAATCGTGACCAAATACTTTTGAAGGATGTGGCCAGAGAAGGGAAGTTTGGAAGCATTTGTAACATATTTTATGAAAGCTTCAAATTGTCATTACTAACAGACTTGGGAGGCAGGATATGACAGGATGGAAGGTGCTGCCTGTTTTTGCTTGGTAGGTCATCACTCGCATTATCCATCAGGTAAACCTTAAATGTGCCACCAGAGGAAAACAGGAAGAGAAATTCTTCAGGACAGTTTGGAAATACACAAGGAAATGTAAAACGAGTCCCTTTTCTTTTCCCAGGTGAGAAGAGGAGTGCTCAGGGAAGAACAGAGCTGTGGTCTGTTGTTGTACTGTGATGTCAGAGTCCTGGGAACTTCTGAGAAGCTGGGCCTGGGTTTGAGGCTCTCTCGAAGCTCCCAGAGGTAAGTTTCTCAGGTCATCACCTGCCCCCATGCTGTGTTTTTGGACTTCCCTCCTGAAAGCTCTGAGGAGTAGGCTGGGTGCACAGGTCTTGATCTAAGTCAGCATGTGTCAGCAGTAGCCACAAACTTTACCCCTAGGAGGACATGGGACCAGGTCCTCACACCTGGAATGGATCTTTGGGACAAGCATTTTACACAACACAACCCTGGATTAAATGGAAAAAGTCCTGGCTGTCAGGGAAGACACCCCCCACCCTCATTTCCCCAAAGTTCCTGGGCCAGGATAAGACATAGGCAGGGGACCAGCTGGCTCAGTGGACTGGACATCTGACCCTGGAAACCAAGAAAAAGTAATGGAAATCATCAAGGGCACAAGAAGAAGCCAAACCACTTTCAGGACCCTACAGAATAAGGAGTGAAAGATCAACAGGGACCATGGCCTACAAAGGAGGCTCCCAGCCCATGCAGGGGCACTGAAACCACTTGGGCCTGTAAGCACTTCCGGTCTTCGCAAGGCCAGAAGCTGAGAGAGCCAAGTGAAGACTGCAGTGCAGGACTTCCATCACAGCTGCCTTTCTGTTTCCCAAGGACTTGCCAACCAAGATTCTTAGTGGAGTGTGGCTCAGCCACACTCACTGAGCCCCTAGTTTTTTATGTAGACCTCTTCTCTGACTCAGAGTCCAAACCTCATACATAATGTTTGGCAACATACTAAGTGCATATTATTCAATGCAAAGAGAGGGGTAGGCATTGACATTGCCCACTTATTTTTCCCAACTTACAGCCTAGCTCCTGGGCCATATTTGAATTATGCCGTTGAGACACTCAGTCCGGGCTTTAGGCAGGAGCAGTAACCAGCCCACAGGACTGAGACCTGCTAGACAGCTCACAGTCCCAACTCAGGGAATACAGCCTCCTGGGAGCGCTTGATTTTAGGGAAGGCAAAGTTCTACCAGAAGACAGGAGTCACGTGACCTCCAAGGTCTCATGGAGCTTTGCTCTGCTTCTTTCATCTTTTATCTCTTTTTTTTTCTGCATATCTTCTCACCTCTCCTCTTCTTTTACTTCTTCCTCAATCTCAACCCCTTTGCTATCTCTTCAACATTTTTCTTTTTTTCATGTTCATCCTTTTTCTCTTTTTAGTTCTCATGTTGAATTCTTCACGAATAGACTTTAATGGACATCTAAAACATTGTAAAATATTTATTTTACTACCTTAATATATTTTCTTTTCATAGTATATGGAGTGGCTTAGTGATCAATCCACAAAGTCTTTGATACTCTTCCTTTCAGGAGGTGGAGCCTAGTTTTCTTTTTTTCTTTTGTCTTTGCCATTTGCATTGGCCGGGCTCAGTAACTGGCTTCTAAATAATAAATAATGTGTAATTGACACTGTACACCTTCAGAGAATGGCTCATAAAAGGCCCTGGGACTTTCTGCTTTCCTTTGGCCCCTGCTCGTTCTTTGGGATCACTTGCTTTGGGTTTAGCCAGCTGCTCTGTGGAGCAGATCTATAGGGAGGCCTGTGTGTGTTCTGAAAACAACTGGTAAGGAAATGAGCCCTCCAGCCAAAAGCCATGGGAGTGAGCCTCTTAGAAGTGGATCTTCCAGCCCAGTCAAGCCATCAGGTGACTGCAGCTCCAGCTAATATCTTGACCACAGCTTCATAAAAGACCCCAACAAAGCACACCTGAATTTCCAACCCACACATTGAAAAATAATTTTAAGCCAGAAATAGGATATTAGTTTTTAATTATGTAATCTAGATATATTAATATAGATATCCATCCCAATTACTTCTTTTGTGTAACAGGTTATCCCAAAGTGTGTGTGTGTGTGTGTGTGTGTGCATATATAAATAAAAATAAGTTAAATATATACTCAAAACTTGAATTGATTAAAATGAAGAGGTTTGGACTTAATTGCATGCAGACATGGTTGAAACTGAGATCCAACACTACCCCTTCCCATGAGTTTTGAAAGCAGCTTCTTCGGAGCCCACAGCAATTGACATTTTTCCTCTAAGTGGCCTGATGTCCTCCCACATTCCTGTGCCTCAGCATCCCCCAGCATGTTGAGATAATATCTGGGGACATCTTGATTCTCATTATCCCATTCTTATTTTAACCAGAGAGAGGATCTCCTTTATTCAGAAGAACTGACATATTGGTTTGCTCTTTTCTTGTTTCCAGCACGGCAACAGCCAAATGCTTCAGGTACTAAGGGAAATGAAAGATTAAAAATAAAAATTTTAATCTACCATTTTATAATATAATGGACAATAAGCCTAGTGGGGAGAGAGTAAGAAATACAGAAACCCATGGCCTGATGCTTCCATCCTTGCCAGTCAGAGGCCAGCCTTGATTGCATTGTGAGCCTTTTAAATCTGGGTACTACTTGAGCAGCGCACATTCCTACAGCTGCCATCCCCATGGCACAAAAAGATCTCACCTTAGTCTGGGGACAAACACTTGAGACCAAAGTTTAAATTACTACCCAGGGTTAGTACATGTTTCTGTCTCAATAATGAGACGGTGAACAGGACCACTTCTGTGCCCTTCATCCTTCTTGTCACAACCTAGTACCCTATGGTGGTTTTTTAGAATGACATATTTACTAAAACCAGCCAATTTGTTGATTACTTTTAAATCTACTTCCTAGAAATAACTAATCTTAAGGAATTAAAAATGTTTTGTTGACATAGGAATCAATAATTCATATGGACATGTGACAGGACAAGTGAAATACACAACGCTGAAAGCATTGAGTATGAAAATAGCGAAAGCCCCCAACACTTTATAGAAATGGCCTGGAATTTATCAGGGATGTTCATGTGAGCTTACTGCTGAGGGAAAATGAATGAGGAAGAGACCCTATGGGGAGGGCTGGCCCCCCACAGCCTGGGAAGTAGCTCCTATTCTCAGTAGGAATAGGCAATGCCTGAAAGCAGTACTATGAACAAAATGCTGCTGGAGATGATACAACTCTCATGAAAGAGTCAGGGATCATGCCTCTTCCAGCATGGGTTTCCCTAGATACTGAGCATTGGTGTGGTTCCCAGGTCCTGTGCCTGCAGGTCCCATGGGAATGGGCTTTGCTTCCCAAGCTTCCCACACAGGGAGGCTGGAAACTGCCGAGGCTCCTGAAGGAGTCCTCCTGAAGGACTGGCAATTGGCCCTGCACAGTGATAACACTCAGAACCCTGGACATCCTGTGAGGATAGATCTGGTCAGAACATGAGCCCCTGATACCAGAATTCAGTAGGGTAGCCCCTCCTTTTCCTGGAACCACCTGAAAGCCAGGACTTGCGAGCAAACTTTCCCAGGAATGAATTCCCAGGCCTGCAACTGAGAATCAAGTGGGGCAGCAGAAGAAAATAACTGCTTCTGTTGGTGATCAAATGCTCGGCATTCCTATCTCCTGTTCTGTTCCATGGCCACTTCCCCATTTGCGAGGAGACATTTGGACATTTTTCTCAGCCTTCCCAGGGTGCCAGGATCAAGGCACGGCCCTGGGGCTCAATAAATACAGAACTGAACACAAAATAACACTGAGGTTGAGAATTCCAGGAGGCCTTTACAGATGCTCAGCCACTCCCATGGGGACAAAGGAAGGGGAGGGAGCTGGAGGCAGATGACATACACAGAGATGAACCTTGCTGTTAGTGGTCCTTGCCTTGCATGTTCCTCAGCATACCTTCACACATTCCAAGTTTTCGGGTTGGTTCCTAATGCTCCCACCACCCACCTTGGGTCCTGTATAGGCCATGGGATTAAAACTCTGATTTCTCCCTATACTCCCTACCCCATGCTCACCCAGTCTGTGTTCATCCTGCTTGGAAGATGCATTTTTTACTTTTTCTCTCCCATGCCCCCCACAAAAATTTTCTCATGATCTAAGAGGGAAAAGGGACATGATGGCAAAGCCAAAGCTTCTGTCATTGATGTATCATCTAAGAAGCACTGTATCCAAGGAGAAGGGCTGGAGACCCAACTTCTTATGGGCTGCTGGTTCCTTGGGTAGCTGAGATCATGGACTTTAATGAGTTTTCAAACCGTGGAAGAATAAGCCAATACTGAGTTGTCTCACAGGCCGAATGCCCACATGCTCTAGTCCCCTCCATCTCACATAAAACACCACCAACTGTGAGCAAATAAATTAAAAGTAAAGTAGTCAATTGAGCTGTCTCAGTCCTGATTCTTCATCCTGACTCAATGTGTCAGAAGTGCTCAGGTGCTTTTGAAAAGTTAAGCCCCGAAGCAGAGTGCACTGCTGACCTTGGATGTGGACAGTGAAATCTGGTGCCCCAGATGCTTGCAGTAGGTGTTATTGCAATGACCAGCCCAGGATGTGTGAACAATGCAGGTCCCTCCATGTGTGCAACCACACCATCAGGGCTCAGAGGACAAAGCTCTTTGGAGGGGCTGCTCATAAGACCAGGTGAAGCCTGCCAGCTCTGGCTACAAACCCAGGGAGCAAGTGCTCTGGTAGTTCAGGCTGTGCACCCACGGTGCCTGGAGCTTAAGAGCAGAGTTGGATGGAGAGAAGCCAGCTGCAGGTGCTGCAGGTAGCAGCATAGAGATCCCTGTGTTGAGGTGGGGAGAAGCAATATGGCAAGAACTCCTCCCCCCAGGAACCCAGAACTCTATGAGCACATGGAGGAGGAGGGAGGACAGGGCATGCCTTCCCCAGTGGCTGAGGCAAGGGAAATGCAGATGAAGTACATCTGCTGTTTGACCTCACCCAGGCAAGCCCCCAGTGTGGCCCCAGACTACCCCTCACAGTGAACTTGGGTTCTACTATGAGGCTGTTTCCTCCAGAAGCTGACATTAAGACAAAAATTCAGTTGCAAGTGGTCTATTTGGGGATGATCCCAGAAGACACCAGAAGGGAAGTGGGGAAGTAGAAAGGGAAGCAGCAGGTAACAGTGAGCAGAATCACAATGTGGGCAACTAGGGCTCCATCTTGCTGGGCACCTCTCAAAGACTGGGTAGAACAAACCTTGGTGTTATCTGCTGGGGCATCAGAAGATGAAGGTATTTATCCTCCAGCTTCAGCCACTGGCTGAGTGTTCCTCACAGGGGCATTACCTTTCTAGCACTCTAGCCTGCCCCTCACAGGTGGAGAGGAAACCCTTAGGCAGAGAGGCTCAGGTGTTTGTCATTGGCCCTGCAGAAAAGAATTCTTGGGGAGTGTTTACCTGTCAGTCAGGTAGCCTCTAGAGAGCTTCACCATCTCTCACGCATCTAAGTTAGAACTTACTTCTGCATTTTTGTTGACATTCCTCTGATGACCTTGATCTGCATAGCAGTCCTATAGTTTCCACATCCAAGTTTCAGAAAGGGCCTCTTTCTGGTCATGTTAACCTCCATCCTCCTCCATCATCATCTCTGTCCATCCCTACACACACACACACACACACACACGCTCATGCTCACACTCACATTATGGTAGCCAGGCTCCAAGATGGCCTTGACTGGATTTGTATCTCCTGGTCTTCATGCCCTTGTGGAGTCCCCTCCCACACTGACCCTGGGTTAATCTGGGTGGCCAGTAACTGGATGGTGTGTGACATCTGAAGTGAGGTCTCAGAGCGCATCGTGGCTTCCATCTTGGTCTCTCAGGTCACTCTACCTGGAGGAAGCCAGGGTCCATGTGGAGGAGACATACCATGCCAAACAGCAGCCCTTGGGAGAGGTCCATGTGGAGGAGAACAGAGCCCTCCTTTTCAGCAGCCAATACCAACCTGCAGCCATGCACATAAGCCACCTAGGAATTGTTTTTTTCCAAGCAAATTAACTTTCAGGTGAGGGCAGTGCAGTCAATATCTGAGTGTAACCTCATGAGAGGTGACACCTGGAACCACCCAGCCAAGCCACCCCCAGATACCTGACTCACCATGAGAGGCATAAATAAGTTACTTGAGTTACCAAAAGCAGGGTTATTAGATAATACATCCTACTGTGTGTGTGCTCACACACATGCACATACAAATGTAGCCTAGTCTCCATGTAACATCATCTTGTGTTTTTTTGTGCCTCAATTTGAAGCCAAAAGTGAAACACAAATTTCCAAGTGACCTACTATCTCTTAGGTTGATGTGGGGTTCAAAACTGTTTCTAAGCCATTAGGCTATATGTCTTTTCAGAAGTCCCAGGCAGGAAGATTTCTGAAAAAATCCATGGATGGACACTCTCAAGGCAACCAGACCCTCAGAACCTTGCAGAAACTACCGACCAGCCTGAAGCAATGGAAGGTTAGGTCCCCCATGTAGTTCTTCAGAAAGCTGACAGTGAAAAGGAACTTATGCTCAATTTGGTGAAATATGGAAACAAGTTCACACTCTCTTCCATTCTTGGTAGAAGATTGTCCCTGCCAGAAGATGAATTAGCCAACTAGAAGAGGCTGTCCAGTGCTGTAAAAAGGCATCACGTTCTCAGCATGAGACCCTGAAGAATGCACAAGAAAGAAAAAGAGCCACAAATCATCAAGGAGTCCACAAAAATGAAGTCAATGGGCCAGTTGTGTTATTTAAATGTTTTTCAAGTGTCTTTGCTTCTTCAGAATGAGAGTGAGAGTGGCAGAATGTACTAGAAGGTAATTAGATATCTTTGCATTGTTTCTTCAGCATAGTGAGTTCAAATTTCCAGGGCTTGGATGCAACAATAAACGTGCAAAGAAACATCTAAAAGAGACAAAATAATAATTAGCTTTCAGAAATAAAATTGAATAAGCTAAAAAACTATGAACGATACAATGGCAATAAACCCATGACTATCAACAACTGAACCTACAAAACACAAACAAAAACTAAGCAAAAAACTAAAACAGGAACAGAATCACAGTAATGAAGGTCACATGGAGGGTTACCAATGGGGAGGAGGAGGGAGAGAATGGGCGGGGAAAGGTATGGGGAATAAGAAGCATAATTGGTAGGCATAACATAGATGGGGAGAGGTTAAGAATAGTAGAGGGAATAGAGAGGCTAAAGAACTTATATGTACAACCCATGGACATGAACTAAGAGTCAGTGGGGAATGCTGGAGGTTGGAGGGGGGTGGTGCAGGGCAGAGGGGAGATAAATGGGAGAAACAAATTGGAACAACCATAATAGTACAATCAATAAAATGTACTAGGAAAGAAAGAAAGAAAAAAGAAAGACAATTGGAAAAAAAACCCTTTTTTTAAAGTTTCTGTTTTAAGATGTGAGGATTTGCCTTCAGGAATACTAAAAAGTGGTCTGAGCCAGCCATGCTCCCAAAGACTTCAGGGCTGTGGACATGGAACTTGATGGTAGAGGAGCCAGCCTCACTCACTAGGATGGGTTCCTGCCAATTCACTTGCCTGTGATCTGAAGCCACCATGGGCGTGGCTCTATTTGCTCTAGAATAGCCCAAGAACTGGCTATCCTTAGAAATCCTTGCTCTCAGCTCTGGTTCTCATCTAGTCATGCCAGTTTCCCTGCAGCCCACAGACAGAGGCCCCCATGCTGCATGGAAGGCCCAGTGGCTCCTTCCCAGGTGAGGCAACACAAGAAGAATAGTACAGGGTCCTTCATGCCTTTGGGAGGGGATGAGGGTCAAAGCCTGGACAGAGACCACCAAGAAAGCCTGCAGTTGGGAAGCTGGGAGAAGACACATAGCACTCTTTCTGGGGCCTACAGAATGCACAGGGCTTCTGGCTCATGGTGTGGGATAAGTTGACCTGTACCCCTCCTCTCTTTCCTAAAAATGTTATTCAGTTAGAATGAAAACAAAGTAGGGAACCTCCATTATACCAATGGAAATGTGAATGGCAGCATTAAGTGGAGCTGAACTTGCATAAAATACAATGACTGAGGGATCAGTGAATGTGAGGGAGAAAATAGGACCAAGCTACCAGCAACCCAGAAAGCCCATTGAAGGACCACAGCCAGGCTGGAGGGGTATTCCGGCCAGATGGGCATTCAGGATGGCCAGTGGTGGGGAGAGAGTGAGCTCATCAGAGAGATCACTAATTGCTTAACTTCTGGGTCAGCCAAGGTAGACAGGAGACAATCATGAAGCAGAGGAATTAAAGACTCCATTATCAAGATCAATCATAGAGAACATTTTATCAATGTATACTCAAAAGCTTTAAGAGGCAAAAAATATTGAAGGAGTAATTCAACTTGTGGGGACTTAGCCTATAAGGAAACAATAATCAGATATAAATTAAAGAGAACCTTCATTAAAACTCTGTTCAAAACAGCTAAAAATTGGAAAAATTTAATCAGTTCTCAGGGACTGCCTGAATAGTAGGTGGAAACATTAAATGAAATCAAATAGTTTCACTATATAATGCTTTTGAATAATTTTAGAGTTTTGCAAATCCCTGGAGTTTATTCTTAAATAAAATTCTAAACTATGGAACAGTGTACACAGTGATTCCCAGCTACATAAGAACACAAATGTAATATAAAAGGTATAAATGTCTGAGATTTTCCTGCTGATGTTTTCCTCTAGGACTTTTATGGTGTCAGGACTTATATTTAAGTCTTTTATCCATCTTGAATTTATTTTTGTGTATGGTGTAAGTTGGCGATCGAGTTTCTTTTTTTTTTTCCCCACATAGCTGTCCAGCTCTCCCAACACCATTCGTTGGGTAGGCTATTTTTACTCCATTTTATGCTTCTTCCCCCTTTGTCACATATTAATTGACCATAGAAACTTGGGTTTATTTCTGGGCTCTCTGTTCTGTTCCATTGGTTTATGTACCTGTTCCTTTGCCAGTACCAAGCAGGAAAATCTCAGACATTCCACGCAGCATGGAATGAAGATATGTGAAGATATGTCCCCTAAAGCAAGGGACATAAAGGAAAGAATAAACAAATGGGACTTCATCAAATTAAAAAAAGCTTCTGCATGGCTAAAGAAAGCAGCATTAAAATGAAAAGAGAACCAACTATATAGGAAAACATATTTGCCAATGATACCTCAGACAAGGGTTTGATCTCCAAAATGTATAAAGAACTCACAGGACTCCACTCCAAGAAGATAAGCAACCCAATTAAAAAATGGGCAAAAGACATGAACAGACACTTCTCCAAGAAGGATATACAGAGGGCCCAGAGATATATGAAAATGTGCTCAGCATCACTAGCCATCAGAGACATGCAAGTTAAAACCACAATGAGATACTGCTTTATACCACTCATAATGGCCATCATAAGCAAATCAACAAACAAGTGTTGGAGAGGATGCAGAAAAAAGGGAATGCTAGTGCACTGTTGGTGGGAATGCAGACTGGTGCAGCCACTGTGGAGAACTATGGAATTTCCTCAGAAAACTAAAAATGGAACTGCCTTGTGACCCAGCAATTCAAGTGCTGGGATTATACCCAAAGAATTCTGAAACACCGATTCTAAAGAACCTATGCACCTCAGTGTTCATAGCAGCACAACTTACAATAGCCAAGTGCTGGACACAACCTAAGTGCCCATCAGTAAATGAGTGGAGCAAAAAGCAATGGTACATTTACACAATGGAATACTACACAGCAGAGAGAAAGAAGGAGCTCCTACCCTTTGTGACAGCATGGATGGAACTGGGGAGCATTATGCTAAGTGAAATAAACCAGGTGGTGAGGGACAAATACCATATGATCTCACCTTTAAATGGAACATAATCAACAAAAGAAAAAAACAAACAAAATAGAACCAGAGACATTGAAATTAAGAACAATCTAGTAATAGCCAGAGGGGAGGGGGAGGGGACAATGGGGAGAAGGGTTTTCAGGAACTACTGTAAAGGACACATGGAGAAAACCAAGGGGGAGGGTGGAAGCAAGGGAGGGAGGTGGGTTTGGCTGGGGTGGCAGGGGAAGGTGGGGGGAAAATGCAGAAAGCTGTAATTGAACAACAATAAAATCATTTACGAAAATAAAATGTAGAAAAATATAGGATGCTATTAATATATTGAGAGTGGTAAACTTTGCATAAGGATACTTATAGTTGGTGTTAAGCTATTAATGTTTTTGAAAATTTCCATATTTTCTATATCAAATTAATTAGGTTAATAACTATTTAAAATAATATAAAGTTTAAAAAATTATTTTAAGGTGCCTACATGCTTACTCTTTCCACCTTCCTAAACCCCAATAATTAAAGTAAACAGATAAACTCTAATCTTTAAGAGCTCTATGAAACAAGAAAGGACCCCATGTAAAAGCAGAGATGGGGAGGAATCTCACATGATAAGTGAGTGTGAGCAAGGTGATGGAAATCTACTGAATAATGAGTACTCACTGTACAGAATGAGAACAGAAGAGAAAACCAAGAAAAAAAACTGCCTCCAAACCCTACAAATCTTAAAGTCATCCTTGACTTTCCTCCCCTCACACTCCATGGCCAATCCTTCAGCTTATTCTGACCAACTTTTTCACAGATATCTAGAACTGAGCACCTTCACCATCCTAACCAACATCATCTCTCATCTGATCTATTCCAATAGACTTATAATGGATCTTGCTGTCTCCACCTTTGCCCGCAGGCTGGATTTGCTCTATTTGCCCTTCCAGGTCTACATTCCCTGTCTCTACCCAGCATATCTTGAAAGGCAAAAAACCTTCATGGGGTGCATCAATGGGCTTCCTTGCACCCTGACCTCTATAGACCACACTAGTGGTCATCCTCTGGTCTCCAGTTGGGTTTGGCCAAGGGAGATAAGAGGCAAGAAAATGGAAGGCATGAGGAGAGTGAGCTCAGGGGTTTAGAGCAGGTTGGCTGCATTCCTCCACTTAAGGCCATGGCACCTGACAGAGGCCCTTTGCTCCAGAGGAAACGATATTAAAAAGCCAGTCCCAAAAGTGAAAACCTGGACGATCATTAGGAATATTAAAGCGTCTCTAGCCCTGGCTGGTGTGGCTCAGTAGATTGAGCACTGGCCTGTGAACCAAAGGATTACCGGTTCGATTCCCAGTCAGGACACATGCCTGGGTGGCAGGCCAGGTCCTCAGTAGGGAGTGCACAACAGGCAACCACACATTGATGTTTCTCTCCCTCTTTCCCTCCCTTCACTTCTCTCTAAAAATAAATATAACCTCTAATAAAAAGCATCTCAAATTTACTAGAAATCAGAGAAGCAATGTGAAATGATGAGAAGATAACTTTTCACATATGTCAGACTAGAAAACTTTTGACTCATAACACCAAACACTGGCAAGGCTGAAGAGAAATGATTAATTGCTCACACCATTCTTGGAAGATACGCTGGTTCAACCATTTTGGAGAGTAAAATCGAAGTCATGTGTCACGTGTGGTCTGCCACACAAAAGTTGAAGTTTCATGTGCTCCACAATGTGGCGGTCCTACTCCCAGCATCAGCACTGGGAGGAGTCAGCATGTGCCACGACTGTCACTGCAGCATTGTTGTTTAAGAGTGAAAAGTTTAGGGGGATATAAGGGAGATAAATGGTAATGAAAAAAATACAACAACAAAAAAAGAGTGAAAAAAGTTTTTTTATTGTTGTTCAGGTACAGTTGTCTCCATTTTCCCACCACCACTCCCTCCCAGCCCACCTATCCCCACCCATCCCCACCTCCCACTCTCGATCCTACCCTCCTTTGGCTTTGTCCATGAGTACTTTGTATATGTACCTTGACGACCCTTCCCCTTTTTTCCCCATTATACCACTCCCCCTCACCTCTGGTTACTGTCAGTATATTCTTTATTTCAATGTCTCTGGTTATGTTTTGCTTGATCGTTTGTTTTGTTGATTAGGTTCCACTTAGAGGTGATATCATATGGTATTTGTCTTTCTTGGCCTGGCTTATTTCACTTAGCATAATGCTCCCCAGTTCCATCCATGCTGTCACAAAGGGTAGGAGCTCCTTCTTTCTCTCTGCTGTGTAGTATTCCATTGTGTAAATGTACCATTGCTTTTTGCTCCACTCATTTACTGATGGGCACTTAGGTTGTGTCCAGCACTTGGCTATTGTAAGTTGTGCTGCTATGAACATTGGGGTGCATAGGTTCTTTAGAATCGGTGTTTCAGAATTCTTTGGATATAATCCCAGCACTTGAATTGTTGGGTCACAAAGCAGTTTCATTTTTGGTTTTCTGAGGAAGTTCCATACTGTTCTTCACAGTGGCTACACCAGTCTGCATTCCCACCAACAATGTACTAGGGTTCCCTTTTCTCCACAATCTCGCCAGCACTTGTTATTTGTTGATTTGTTATGATGGTCATTCTGGCTGGTGTGAAGTGGTCTTTCATTGTAGTTTCAACTTGCATCTCTCTGATGGCTAGTGATGCTGAACATACCTTCATGTGTCTTTAGACCCTCTGTATGTCCCCCTTGGAGAAGTGTCTGTTCAGGTCCTTTGCCCATTTTTTTATTTGGATTGTGTCCCTCCTAGAGTGGAGTCATGGGAGTTCTTTATATATCTTGGGGATGAAACCCTTGTCTGAGCTGTCATTGGTTATGAACACACACTTCTCCAAGGAGGACATACAGAGGATTGAGAGACATATGAAAGCATGTTCAGTATCACTAGCCATCAGAGAGATGCAAACAAAAACCACAATGAGATCCACTTCATACTCATCAGAATGGCCATCATAATCATAAGAGTGAAAAATTTAAAGCCTCCAAATGCCAGAGAAAGGCAAATACCATTGATTTCACTTATATGTGGAGTCCAATGGACAAAATGTACTGAGAGACAAAATAGAAATAGACTCCTAGATACAGAGAACATACTAACAGCTGTCAGAGGGGAAGGGCTTAGGGGGCTGGGGGGGAAATGGTAACAAGATTAAGGAAAAAAAAATCATCCATGCTGGGAGCATGGCCGGGCTGCAGGGCAGAGGAGAGCAATGGGAAAAAATGTGGGACAACTGTAATTGAATAACAATAAAAAATTAAGTATTTACACATTTTAAAAGAAAGCGGCCACAGACAACAATATGGTGATTGTCAGAGGTAAAGGGCATTGGGCAGAGGGGGAAAAGGACAAAGGGGAGATAAAGGGTGGTGACAGAAAGAGACTTGACTGTGAGTGGTTAGCGCATGGTGCAGTATGCAGATGGTGTGTTAAAGAGTTGTACACTTGGAACCTGTATGGTTTTATTAACCAATGTCATCCCAATAAATTCAAGAAAAAAGAGATAGAGGAAATAAAATAACACAAAGCAACCAAAGATGTTCAAAGTAGGAAAATGGTTAGATACAATGTACTATACTCATATAAGAGCTTAATGTGCAGTAATAAAAAAATTTTAAATACACACACACACACACACCAACCCAAGAAGACACTTGGCATAGATAAATAATAGGAGATTACACCAAGACATGAATAAATTTCAAAACATATTGTTGAGTGGAAAAACAAAACATGAGAAAGTTCCAAAATTTATGTTAATTTCAAAAACACACAAAACTGTATATAGATGAAAATTTTTTAAAGGGTAGGAACACCACTCCCTAATTTTAGGAGAGTGGTACTCTTTGAGAGGGGTAGCAGGATGGATGTGTAGCATTTTACTTGTTAAAATGAATATTTCAAATTAATGTAATACAATGATAATGAACTATAAAATCTGTGTGGAAGGCACATGCATATTTGATACAACATTCTTAGTACCTATGAGAATATTTGAAATGTTAGCTAATTGAAATTAATTTATAATAATTTATAATGCGTCCATTCTCTGGATGGAGCCATCCACTTGCATTTTGGTGTCCTGCTGTGGTGCCTACTATTTATTTGAATGTAAAGATATTTTTTATGTGAGCATGTCAGGCAATTGTTTGCAACTGCTAATCTGACATTATTTATGCTTACCCATGTCTATTGCCACCTTTAGGTATACAGTAAATAGGTGAAATATACACAAAGCACAGAAAGATAGATGATAGATAGATAGATATCTCCCACTTTATTTTTGGAAGTGAAAAATTAGAAATCATCTTCTATGAAAATACCACCAAGACAAATATGAAAAGATACACAAGGAAGTTGCATGAAAATACACACAGTACCCTCACCAGTTGTTAAGAGAAAAAGAAGAAAGATGATATCAGTTTATACAAACTAATAGTAAGGTTATTTTTTAGATATCCACATAAATAATCCTGGTGGTTACTCCTAGGGAGGGAACAGAATTAGGAGATCTTAAGGTGCACAGAGGAGCATGCCATCACTTTTATCACTTAATTTTATGAGTATATACTTTTAGAAAATGTTTATGCATACTTAAAAAGTTTAAATTTAAATCCAAAATGTCCCTCTTAATTCAATATGATGAGAGTAAAAAAATTTCTCACTGAGGCTGAGAGATGAACTGGCCCATTTGTGACAGTGCGCATCTGGGCATGAGGCCTGGCAACACCCAGACCCAGCTTGTTTCTCATCCGTGGCATAAAGAAGCAGAGGATGAACATATAAGACTATAGTGAGCAACTTCATTTATGTGAGGCCATTAGCCTAGGCATCTTGGAACTGTCCAAGACTTCAAGGCCTTCCATACAGCAGCTGCACTATTGGAAACAGCCAAGGAAAGTTCCTTCTAGTATTACCAGCTGCAAAACAATCACAAGCCTACAAAGTTGATCAGGCCATGCTTGCTACTGGGTAAGCACCCCCCGCAGATGACCATTGAGATGCTCACCATCAGTTCCTTCCCTGCCAGTATGTACATCATGCTCTGCCCATGGAGAGGGGATTCTATGCTCTCCTCTTGATTCTGAGCTGAACTTGTGACTTAATTTGATCAGAAGAATGTGGTAAAAGGGACATTCTGGGACTTCCAAGACAAGACCAGAGGAGGACTGGTGGCAGCTTCTGCTTCCTTGGGACCAACATG
This sequence comes from Tonatia bakeri, assembly GCA_004024845.1. Taxonomy (NCBI): domain Eukaryota; kingdom Metazoa; phylum Chordata; class Mammalia; order Chiroptera; family Phyllostomidae; genus Tonatia; species Tonatia bakeri. The sequence goes on along the minus strand of PVIA01009712.1, from coordinate 31,005 downwards.
TTGTAGGAAGCCCAAATTCACACCAGCTTTCTCAGATCTTCACTGGTTTTGGTTTTAGCACTGAAAGTTCCACATCCTAGGAAACCTCTTAGTTCTAGACAAACTAGGATAACTGGTCACCATGTAAATTTGGCCCACAAAAGTCCCTGAGCAGAGTCAGAAAGGTGGCAGCCAGCCCCCAACTATTTCAGCTGTCCCAGACATGTCAGTAGAGCAGCCATATGGAGCATTCCTACCCCAGCACACAACACAGGGAACAGAACCCAGCCCAGATTGTGGAACATTGCTTAAAGCCACTAACTGTGTGTGTGTGAGTGTGTGTGTGTGTTGTCAGTGGTGACGAGAGGTGGTATCAGCAAAATATAATAAAAAAGGTGTTCTATGTCTAGAACCTGGCTATCCTCAGTTCTGAACATGATCATAATATGGTTTAAAAAGGAAACTTTAAAATCGAAGCAGGGTTGCTTGTATCAGTTTTATCCGTCTGGGACACAAACCTAACCATGACCATCACATCCCCCTGTCTCGGCCACATACCTTTTGCATTTTGGGATCTTGTGCTAATAGACAGTTTTCATTTTCTCCTGAAAATTTCTTGCACATTGTTCGAGCAATTTTGACTTCAAGAAAGTAGTCCAAACTATCTGTGACCTGTCAGAATAATTTAAAAATTAGATATCATAAAGGAATACATAGTATTAATAGTCATCTCTGATAAACATGTCTACTTAAGGTCAATGACCCTCTCTCCTACAGTTTCCTTGTCAGAAGTTAGTTTTGGAGTAATTGGGGGAGAAGATTCTTACTTTGATCTCTCTCTCTCTCTCTCTCTCTCTCTCTCTCTCTCTCTCTCTCTCATCCCACCCTCTCTCTCATTATGGTATTCAATTTTAAAGTAATGACAAACTGTCCTAAAGTAAATCAAGAAAACTATTCTCCAAAGAACTTTATTGAAGCTTGGGAAGTGAACAGCAGAGGTTATAGCATCTTCATGCCTAGTCAATAGAAAACACATCCCAGAACTGAAATATGCTTCTGAGTGTCTTGCTTCTCTCCAAAGCCTTCTATGCTTTGGCAATGTTAACAACACACACCTTATTCCATGTGATACACCCTTGAAACTTACTGACTTCCGAGGCATCCTCCTCATCTGTGCAGAACCCACCATTGCCCTCTATTCAGGAGTGCCTCATGGGGACATGGAGCCACACAGTGGTAAATGTAGACTTTTATTATTAAAACGTGAACAAGAAGAAAAGCTTTACAGGATTTGGGGGAGAGGACACATGAAAGAGAACGACCACATTAGACACAATAACTGACCCCAGGAGAATAAGAAATAATTCATAAAATATAGCAAACATTTTAGAAATTCTAGATAAATTGCCTGGGCATTGAACAAAATGGGTGTAGTAGGCAGAATTTTAAGTGTGATTTCATGACCACCTTTAAGTTTTCATTAGGAACCACTGAATAACACTCCTGTCCCAGCCACATTAAAAAGTAGGAGACTAAGGCAGTAAATGTATAGAATATGTATGAAAGGACAGAGCAAACTGCCCTCAGTAATGATGAGTCAGATTAGAAATGCAAGAAACAGAGTGTTCGCTTTCGTTTTTTAAACATGTGTATTCCCAGAACTTTATTTTAACTGGTTATCAAGTTTCCCAACTTTAGCACCACTGACATTTGGGGCTGGATCACTCTGGAGGGAGTGGGGGACAGGGGTCCCTGTAGGGTGTTTAGACACTGTAGGGTGTTTAGCAGTATCCCTGGCCTCCACTCACTAGATGTGAATAGGTCATCCTTCAGTTTTGATGACCAAAAATGTCTCCATGTATTGCCAAACTCCCCTGAGAAGCAAAACCCTGAACTGAACTGAGAACCACTGAACTGAGAACCGCTGCTTTATATTTGAGGGATGTTTTCAAAGTTTAAAAACAGACTGATTTAGCCCTGGCTGGTGTAGCTTAGTGGATTGAGCGTGGGCTGCAAACCAGGCATCGCAGGTTCAATTCCCTGTCAGGGCACATGCCTAGGTTGCAGGCCATGTCCACCAGTAACTGCACATTGATGTTTCTCTCTCTCTCTCTCTCTCTCTCTCTCTCTCTCTCCCTCTCTCTCTCTCTCCCCCCTCCCTTCCCTCTCTAAAAATAAATAAATAAAATCTTAAAAAAAAACAGACTGATTTAAATCATACTCAATAGCCATCAACCAACCACCAGCCCCATCTTGATCCCCTCCTACATAAACACAGTACAATCGTCTTTCTCAGGAAATACTACATTGGCCCAATGTTCTTTTCTATGATATAGTCCACATTCAAATTCCTCCAATTGTCTTAATAACATACTTTGTAATTTTTTAATCCAAGAGATAATATACCACCACACATTACATTTATTGCCATGTTTCTCAAGTCTCTCTGAATCGAGAACAGGTTCCCTGCTTTTTCTCATCTTTTGTGACACCGATATCTTTAAGTGATCTTATGGATTTGTTGAACTGTTCCTCATGACTACATTTAAGGTATGTTTGTTGTGCAAGAACAACATAAGCAGATGATGTTGTGTCCTTTCAGTACTATCACATCAGGGGCACATGGTGTCAATTAGTCCCAGTATTGGTGTACATATTTGCCGAGTGAGGCATCACCAGAAAGTGCATCTCTTCCCCATTGTAATTAATTAAGTAATCCCTGCAGAAATTTGTTTTCCAGTATTCTCTCACCCAATAGTTGTGGGATTTATTGATGATCTTTGCCTGAATTAGTTATTACGATGGTGGTTGCAAAAGGTGATTTTCTAGTTACATATTCTTTTGCATCTGTCAGTAGACATTCTTTTGCAAAGAAAAGCCTTCCATTCTCTTCTCTGGTTCTCTTTATCAGTGAAAGCTGGACTTGCAGTTTCTTTGCTTGTTCACTGTATAATAATTTATCTTTGTTACCATTAATTTTGATGATATTAGCCCAAAGTTTTCCAAACTTGGTCTCTTTAAGAGCCCTTCTGGGCTCTTACCTATGATGTAACTATAATAAATTTTAAGTTATTTTAATGGATATTTTCTATCTCATCCCAGAATAATAAAGGATTAAACAATTAAATTCATATATATATATATTTAGCTAAAGACATCCCTCAGTTGCTTTCCACTCCCTGGTCTCAGTAGCCATCCATGGATGATGACCACACCACAGCTACAGACATGCAGAGAAGTGAGGAGCAAATGTCCACCAACCTGCTCCTGGGACTTCAGAACCTGCACCACCTTGAAGGTATACTTGTCTTTGCTGGCCTTGTTATATTCTTTCATGGCGAACCACAGTGCCTGCTGCACATAGACGTAGGTTTCTGGGATATCTTCAAATTTCCTTACCACCTTTGATGAGCCCCAGGCGTGGATACCTCTAGACACGAAGACCATAGTGGCCACAAGGAGCAGTAGGCTTGGGCAGAATCTGGCCATGGCACCTCAGCCAAGGGAGCACAGGCTAACTTCTCACTGTCCTTCCGGGGCTGGAGAGATGGGCAGACTGGGCTAGCCCTGATGCCTCTGTTCCCCAACTTCTCTTAGCACTACTGTGGGTGAAAAGAAGAGAATCTCTGTAAACACTGTCTTTCTTTCCCCAAAGAGAAACCACTCAAGAAATCTGCAGTTACAATTCAGTCCATTTTCCCATCTTGGCTGTTTTCTTTCTGGAAGGATGTATATCTCTGTGCACTCACACTTGGGAGAATGCATGTACACTTGCACTCACACACACCTCTTCCTTCTCTGCCAGATGACCCCTGTTGCCTTTTCCACAAGGTTCTTGTGTATCCAGTGAAGGTGCCTATCTGTATCAAGTCTGTGTGCACAGATGGACACGAGGACCTGCAGCAGATACACTGCTGCAGGGAAAATACAGGTCTCAAAATTCCTCATGTGTTTCCTTTCCTGGAGTGCATATGAAAGTCTTTGTACAGGTCTCAAAACTGTGCCCTGCGTCCCCCCCTCTTTGTAGTCAGGCACATTAGTAATCACCCTAGGATCTATCTATTGAGTGTCAGTGAGTCTTACCAGACCGTCTAATAAAGACTGTGCATGTTTTATTCCAATTAAACATTGCCATTCCTGTGGGGCCTTCTACCCTGAGGAAAATGTGACTCACAAAGATGTCAAGCCAATTCCTCTGCCACTTGACAGAGTAAGAGCTTGACTTCACTGTTTGCCCTGACATGAACCTTCAGACTCATTCAACCTGATACACGTGTGTGTACATATCACCGCTTGTAACATGCATTTGCTTTTGAGGAGATTTGGTTCTACTGCATAAAATAAATCAGGATGTGGCTTGTGAGACAGGCAAAGTGGTTAAGATGTGCTATGTGTAGATGATGACTAAGCAGCCTAACAGACAGAATCCAGTTGTGTTCATCAGAGAGAAGAGGGAAGTACCGCGCGCCTAAGTTGAACATAGAAGGTGACCCTGATGTTCATCAGGTATCCAATATATATGAGATACATGCAAAATGCAATACTCAGAAAGCCTTCATTTGTCCACCCACTGAGGGATGCCATTCTGGCCCCATGTGTCCTCTCCCCAGAAAACTTAAACCACATATGGGGCTGTGCAGGAGACTGAACAGCATGCCCAGCTCTGCAAGGGCAAGGCAGACCCACCTGTGTGTGTTACTGACCTGTCGGGCCACTTTGCTCAAATCTCTAGTCTTCATCAGCAGGAGGCTGACGCAGCAGAGAACATGGCCCACCCAGGGTCTGCCTTTGCCCCACTTGCCCCATATTTTAAGTGTATTAACTTACTCCTTCTCATCACCTTGCTTCTCGGTCAGTGACATACACTGATTTGATACACATGTGATTTGAGCAGCAAACTTTGGCCTGTGAGTCTTTCTGCTCTGAGATCTCTGAAGTAAGTGGCCTGGGGCATTCTTGGAGGCCACCCTGGCATTACCATCATCTCCACTCAGCACAGCTACACCCAGACCCACCTCAGAACCAAGCTCTTCACTAGTTCCCTGCTTGCTGAGCTTTGAGCTGGATGGCCTGGCCTTTGGGTGGAATCCTTCTCTTTCCTGAGGACTTGAGCTCTGACCACCTCCTAACTTGTGGGCCACTCTGGGTCCCGCACACACTTAGTTCATGCCTGCACCTGGTCAGGGTATCAGTGGGACCTGAGCTCAGGGCTTCCCCTGCACTCTGACTATACTCCCCAGCCAGGTGGTGACATGTATGGCTCCTTTGTGAGGTAAGCCCAGCCTTTCTGATGCTGCTCAAGTGAGTGACACCTCTGACAGGGGTCCCTCACACCTCAGTTCACAGGTTCTCCAAGAGCCACCAGTGTCTGCCCCCATGCAGAATTTCTCACTCTTGTTTCAAGCCCCCTGACCTTCTAAATTTCTGGCCCTTAGACTAAAGCAGCTAGAGCAGAAAGCACCTCCACAGCCATTTCTGTCAGGGCCTTGTTATGTGATTGAATGATCTTAGAGGCAGAAAGAAACACCAAACATCCAGGCTCAGGGAATCTGAGACTGAGAGGCCCTAGGGAGGAGAGGTCCTCCGTGGCACCTGGGCCAAAAAACTGGGGCCCTACAGCTGGCAAAAGCTGTCACCAGAAATGCAAACTAGAAGGTGTCAGCTGGCGTCAGCCATGCTGGCATGTTTCCAAGGTTCACCCATGTTATAGCATGCATTGCTCCTTAATTTGGTTTTATTGCCAAGTATTATCCCATTGTGCACATAACACATTTCTTTTACCCATTCATCAATTGGTGGACATCTGGGTCACTTCTGCATTTTGGCTACTATGAATAATACTGCTATGAACATTTGTGTTCAAGCTTCTGTGTGGACATATGTTTTTATTTATCTTGGGTATACACCTAAAGTGGAATTATTGGCTTACATGGTAACCCTATGTTTAACTTTTTGAGGAACTACTAGATGATTTTCCAAAGTGGCTGCACCATTTTACAGCCCCTTCAGCAGTGTATGAGGGTTCCAATTTCTCTGCCTCCTTGATAACACTGGTTATTATCTGGCTCTTTGATAGCCATTCTAGTGTGTGCAGAGTGAGACAAGTGGTAAGAATTTGACAAATGTGACACAGAAAATTTTAATTTCCATAATATCAGAGAGCTATTACAAGAATTTTTTTTATAAAAAGACAAAAATCCAATAGGAAACTTGCATAAAAGTCATGAATACACAAACCAAAGAACAAAATGTATCTGTACTACACATGTAAAAGTATACTAAACTTCCTCAATAATAAAAATTCAACTTAACCCAACAATGAAATTTAAATACTATCCTACACTTTGGAAAAAAATTAACCCAGTAACAATGGCTTCTAAATTAGGTTCTTTCATCAACAATGGCAGAGTGGGAATCCAGCAGTCTTTGTTCACAATGGTTTATCAATCTCCTTTGAACATTTGAAGGTTACATATTCCTTAACACGATGTTCTACATCTAGGATTGTATCCCACATAAATATTTGCCTGTGTGCACAAAGTTGACTGAAAAATCATTTCTTTTCAATAGTGAAACAGTATTTCTAAGAGTGAAAAAAGGAAATTAGCCCAAATATGTCTCAAAGTAGACTATTAAATTAGATATGTAATATCATTGAAATAGGAATAGGATTTTAAAAATCAACAGAAATGTGTGCACATACTGACAAGGAAAGCTATCTGCTCTATATAACGGTTTTTTTATGTGAACTGTTAAAGGGACTTATCTAAGAAAATGAAGATGATCAAAAATATGAACAGTAAAATGATAACAAACTCACAACTATCAACAACTGAACCTAAAACAAAAACAGAAACTAAGCAAGCAACTAGAACAGGAACAGAATCACAGAAATGGAGGGTTAGCAGTGGGAAGAGGAGAGGTGAGAATGGGGAAAAGGTACAGGGAATAAGCAGAGAAACACTATGTAGAGAACACTAAGCAGAGAAAGATCTTGATTTGTTGAGAATAAAGATAATGGTTTACTAAGCTCAAATAAAAAAAAATTTGGAGCTTTTGAACCATTCACAAGCTTGTGCTTGCAGAATGAGATTACACAGGAATGTCACTTTTTTAAAATTATGTTTTATTGATTATGCTATTACAGTTGTCCCATTTTTCCCCTCCATTTTATGTCCCTTCGCCCTGTACGTTCCCCCCCTTCAAACATCCCCCACTCCTTAGTTCATTTCCATGGGTCATACATATAAGTCCTTTGGCTTCTCCATTTCCTATACTATTCTTAACCCCCCCCCTGTCTATTTTGCACCTACCATTTCTGCTTCTTATTCCCTCTACCTTTTCCCCATTCTCCTCTCTCCCCTTCCCCGCTGCTAACCCTCCACGTGATCTCCATTTCTGTGATTCTGTTCCTGTTCTAGTTGTTTGCTTAGTTTGTTTCTGTTTTTGTTTTAGGTTCAGGTGTTGATAGTTGTGAGTTTGTTATCATTTTACTGTTCATATTTTTGATCATCTTCTTTTTCTTAGATAAGTCCCTTTAACATTTCACATAATAAGGACTCAGTGATGATGAACTCCTTGCACTTGACATTATCTGGGAAGCACTTTATCTGCCCTCCCTCCCATTCCAAATGATAGTTTTGCTGGATAGAGTAATTTTGGATGTATGTCTTTGCCTTTCATGACTTTGAATACTTCTTTCCAACCCCTTCTTGACTTCAAGGTTCTTTTTTGAGAAGTCAGTTGGTAGTGTTATGGGGACTCCTTTGCAGGTAATGGTCTCCTTTTCTCTTGCTGCTTTTAAGATTTCCCCCTTATGTTCAGTCTTGGGTAAAGTAATTATGATGTGCCTTGGTGTGTGCTTCCCTGTGTTCAACCTCTCTGGGACTCTCAAAGATCCCTGGAAGTCTATTTTTCTTTGCCAGATTGGGAAAGTTTTTTTCATTATTTTTTCAAATACATTTCCAGTTTCTTGCTCTTCATCCCCTTCTCCTTCTGGCACCCCTATGATTTGGATGTTGGAACATTTAAATTTGTCCCAGAGGTTCCTAAGCCTCTCCTCATTTTTTTTTAATTCTTGTTTCTTCACTCTGTTCTGGTTAAAAGCTTTTTTCTTCCTTCTCCAAATCATTTATTTGAGTCCTGGTTTCTTTCCCTTCACTGTTGGTTTGCTGCATATTTTTATTTCACTTTGCGCAGCCTTCATTTTTTCCTCTATTTTGTGAGCATATTCAATCATTTCTGTGAGCATCCTGATTACCAGTGTTTTGAACTTTGAATCTGAAAAATCAGCTAACTCTTCATCATCTAGTTCTATTTTTAAAGCTTTGATCTGTTCTTTCATTTGGGATATATATATATATATATATATATACATAAATATAGATGACATAGATATAAACAATATAGATATAGATGATATAGATATATAGATAGAGATAGATAGATAGATAGATAGATAGATAGATAGATAGATAGATAGATAGATAGATATAAAGATAGAGATAGAGAGAGAGAGAGAGAGAGATTGGTCTTGGCATACCTGTTCCATTTAAGCGGTAGAAATCTAGCTATTCATCAGGGTGGGGCAACCCACCCCCCGTGTTGTGGAGCTGCATGTGGGAGAGGGGTCCAAGAGGGAACAGTGAAGCTTGTTTGGCTCTTGGCCAGCTTTCAGTCACTTCCCCAAGTACCCACAAGCAGATTGGGTCCTTCTGGTGCTGATTCCCTGGTGTGTGGGCTTGTGTACATTTTTAGGTCCCTGTGGGTCTCTCCAATGAACACTCCTATGAGGCTGGGAGTTTCTTCCATGGCTGCAACACCCACAGGTTTTTACAGCCAGAAGTTTTGGGGCTTTATTTCCCCACGCTAGAACCCTGGGTTGCCCAATATGTCCTGCTCCCCAGTTGTTCCTCCCGGTTTCTCTGCACGCAAATGTGGGACCACCCGGTCTGCCAGCCACCACCTTGCCCACCCAGTCCTCCAGCTGCTGCTTTGCCACACCTCTCTACCCTGGCTGCTGGTCTCCAACCCTCCTTCCATTCTGAATGAGTGTTTCTTCTTTAACTCCTTGGTTGTCAGACTTCCATACAGTTTTATTTTCTGGTAGTTCTGGTCATTTTTTTGTTGTTGTTGTTGTTGGTTTTTGAATTTCTTATTGTCTTTCTTTTGGTTGTGTGAGGAGGCAAAGTGTATCTACCTATGCTTCCATTTTGGCTGGAAGTCTGGAATGTACTTTCTAAGTTAATTATTTCTGTAATACTCTACCTCTTAATAAATATAATTAATTTTATAAAAATTTTGAAGTCTCAAAGTAAAAGTCAAATGTAGAGAAGAGCTTAAGATGATGAACAGCAAGTTCTCACCCCTACTCTTTACCACTTGGTTCCATTCCCCAGGGCTCATGAAAGATATTATGGGTCCTTGATATGAGGATTTAGTTCACATGCTAGGTCTTTATCTTTTCACCTTCTCCTTATCCTTTTTTCTCCTCTTCCTCCTCTTCTTCCTTCTCCTCCTCCTTCTTCTCTTTCTCCTTTCCTTCTGCTCCTTCTTATCCTTTTCCTTCTTCTTATGTTTACAGGGATGAATGGGTGGGTGAGTGGATGGATGGAAGAATGGATAGATGGACAGACATTTCACTAGTTATTTTTATAAGTTTAACAAATATAATTAAATTTCTATTTCTGATTCATCACCTCCTAGGAGTTCATTCAGAACTTTTCTCTGTAGTGTGTTGGAAACCACACCTTTTCCATCACCCCTTTTATACTCTTGTCCCACCATCTGTTATCCATATCCTTCTTTGTCCCTCTTCTCACAATTATACTTTGCCCATTGGGTGACCCAAAAATTTGAAAACTAAAAAACAGTTGCTTAAACATGAAGGTCTGGAAGACTAGCATTTTAAGGCTTCTAATTTTTTAAATGCGATTCTCTGTATAAAGGCAGATGGTGGATTGGAAAGCATCAAGAATGGCAAAGGTGAGGTGCTCAGTTCAAAGGCTATTGGAATACTGCATATGTGAGAAGGTAGCTGCTGCTGTGGTATAAGCAAGACAGAGGGGAAAGTAAGTCATGTCCAAAGCCGTAGGCTGGTTTAACTAACCTGGCCTGGAGAAGGAGGAGTAAAAAGTCAAAGGTGACCCCAGATAAGTAGCTTAACCAGCAGGTAGTGGTGACATGTGCTAGAGTGGGGAATGGAGAAAAAGCAGGCTTGGGCAGGATATGTGAAGAGTTGAATCTGGGGCAAATGGAGTGTCAGCTACCTGCAAGATACACCTGTCTCAGGTAGTTTTTATCTACCCTCCTCTGCCAATCAATGTCTAGCCTGCCACCCCATTTTATATTCTATTAGCACTCACGAATACTGGAAATAGTCTTATTTATTTACTTACTGCTCTGATGTCTGACCCCTCCCTCATTCCTTATCATGTGAAATGGACCTTCCCACCTGTGATGGCTGAATAATGTCCCTTAACTGATTTAGTCTAGCCCTTATTCTGAACATGTATTATTTGTATCATTTGCTATTACTATCAGCTTACCGATTGGCATGTACCTTATTTCCACATGAAGGCCAGTGGAGCAGTCATAGGAAGGTGAAAAGGGAAATGAAAGAAGAGAGAAAAAAGATAGAAACAAAGAAGAAAGCAGGAAGAAAAGTAGAAATAAGAAGCTGGGTTTGAGAAGGGGCAAGGGGTCCAGTGAGGGCCATGAGCTCTTGTAGGTGAAGACAGAGGATGAGGAACTGACACATCCCCTGTAGGTTCCAAGGTTTTGGATGTTCCTTGCCCCCTATCTGAGGTCAGGGAGACTGGGCTTTGCTCTTCATTCCTCTCCTCCTCTGAGTCCACAGTCAATTCCCAGTCTTTCTGGAGCCTGCTGAGATGGGTCCTGCAAACCTGCCCTGGTCTGTGGTGGACTCACCTGCCTGTCTCCCTTTCTAGCCTTCCCAGTTAGGAAGCATGTTGAAGCATGTTCTCTCATGCACTGTGACAGGTGCCTGCAAAGATGCTCACTGCTAGTGGGGAGGTATCTGTGTCACCTGGTGGCTCTGTCCACTTTTGCTCTATTTTAAGGCATATGTATAATTTGAGGTGCACTTGGGTTCAGAATTATTACACCTTCATAATGAATCACTCTTTATTACATGAAGTAGTGGCTTTATTTAGGTTTCAAGAGATATTTTCTGAGTCCTACTGTGCAGCCAGTTGTGCTCTAAATATGGTGGTTAGGCTGCACTCTACAGTGTGGAAGGTAGTGAGCACACCGGCTCAGGTAACTCATGTGGGTCCAGTAACTTAGTGTGCTTTTCACCACACTCTCTTGAATTCTCCAGGTGAATAATCATACAAAAAATGGCCTTTTCTCCTTTTTTATAGATTGTGTACCAGTTATTCCATTTTCTTGACTCATTGCATTTTCCAATATGTTCCAGACCAGCATCCTTTCTCATTCCTGAGACCTATTTTCATCTACCTAGTCACATATTTCTTACTCATTCATTTTACAGTTATAAACATTATATTTCTAAGTGTTGGTTACTTGACAATATGAAATTACCTGTCTCTGAGTGAGAGCACTTAATCCACTCACATTTTCTGATCACTGATCCACACACTTTAAATGTAAGACAGCCAATTTATTTTCTTTACTTTTAATCATGAATTTAAGTAGTTCTTTATCATGGTTATTTTTACTGGTTTTGTGTGTCAATAAATATAACTTCTAAGGAACGCGAAATGGGAGATCTCTTGGATTCTCCAGGCAAGTCCAGAGTAAACACAAAGGGTTCTTATGAGTGAAAGTGGAAGGTAAGAGGATGAGGGAAGATGTGAAAGAAGACAGAGAGAGAGGGATTTATCTGAGAATGAAAGGACCACAGCAGGATGCAGGTGGCCTCTAAAAAATGGAAAAGACGAAGAAATGGATTCTCCTCTAGAGGCTCCAGAAGGAATAAAGCCCTGTCCATCCATTTTAGACTTCTGTCCCCTAGAACTATAAGAAAATAAATACAAGTTCTTTTAAGCCAAAAAGAAATATAACTTCGCATATGCTTTCTGCTTTACCACTATTTTTATTGATAGCTCTGGCATCAATTCAAACATCAGAGACTTAGAGAGGTTTTACTCATTCTGCTAACCCATCATTCTAACCAAGTCTAACAGCTTTTGTGGAAATCATTGTGTCTTTTTATAAGAAATTTAAATTTTTGACACATTTGTGGTGATTATATTGATCTAAATATAGTTGGTGCTGGCCACTTTGATAGCTGCTGCATCTGAGTTGAACTGAGCATTTTCTTGTATATTAAGGAGACCTTTTTATATTCTTTTTTTATTTTGTCTTTTCAACTGTTCTTTCTCAGCAAGGGGGACTCCTGTTAGCTGGAGAGTTCCCTCTCAGTGCTGAGCAATATGGGGCTGAGCAGTGGGGGGGAGGGTTGGATGCATGGGGTTGAAGGTGCATGAGTGGTCTTCCTTGTCTTTTTGTGTGGTTACTGTCCAGTTTTCTGTTCTGATGTGCTGCTGAAGTTTCTTAAGTGGTGTATGTATTCTCCCAGAGCTGTTTCTGTCATGAATAGCTGTCTTACCACTGATCTTTGTAGGAGGATGGATTTCCAGGGTCTCCTGTACTGCTGTCTTGGAGCTGTCACTCTGTAATTTTTTTCTTGATAGCCAAACATAATGTACCATAATGAACTGTGGTAATTCAGTGATGTAGCAGTGAGGTTTGGGGGAGTGAAAGCATTCTACGGTTCTATGGTTAGGTCTCAATCTTTTACTGAGCCTATGCCTCTGGACTGTGCACTTCACAAGTGTTTCAGGTTTTCTCCCTGCCCTCCTTAGGTTGGAAGAGATGCTAGAGACAGAGTTGAATATTTTGCTTCCCCAAATGAGTTAGACTCTAATAATAACCCAGCAGATTAGGATTTGGTTAACTAGTTTCCCCTTGAGGGCAGGTCTTGTCAAGAAGAGTAGCATCTTTAGCATATTTCAAAGTGGTTCCTTCTCCCTTCCTCCTGTCAGAAGCCGGAGGGGAATTTTCTCAGACACTTATTAGGGGAATCTCCTGTTAGTAAATCTCACAATACTGTGTCCCCCACCCCCACCATGATTGGGTTTCCTGGAGCTTTTTACTCTCAGAGTTGCCTACTTTGAGATGACTATGAGTTGTCTGCAATTCATCTAATTGATGAATTTTCTATCCCAGCTCTGGGTCCTGCAGTGGTTTCTGCCTGTCTCTGCTCTTGTAAGCCACAGTTGGCCCTGTATACTCCATCTCTTTTCTTTTCTGTTTATTTTATTTTATTTTAGAGAGAGAGGAAAGGAGGAAGGGAGGAAGTGTGAGGGGACATCAATTTGTTTTTTCACTCATTTGGTTGATTCTCATTGGTTGATTCTCATTTGTGACCTAACCAGGCCAAAACCCTGGCATACCTGGACAATGTTCTAACCTACTGAGCTATCCAAGCAGAGCTCCCTCTCATCTCATATGAGTCCAAGAACTGTTGATTTGCCAGTCTGCTCGGCATTTTACTTGTTAGGATTGAGTGGTGACTTACAAACTTCCAAGATGTTTTTCAGAACTGTTAAAAAATATTATTAATTAATTTGTAAACTTCCATACATGTTTTTTTTTTTGGCTTAATCCCTTCACATTTTTCAGCCTGAACCCTTACCCCCTTTACTCTGACAGCTATGAGTTTGTTTCTCTTCTGTTTATTTTGTTCATTAGATTCCACATATAAGTGAGATCGTATGGCATTTGTCTTTCTCTAACTGCCTTATTTCGCCTAGCATAACATTCTTCAGGTCCATCCATGTTGTAGCAAGCAGAAGGTAAAATTTTCATCTTTTTTTTTTCATAGCTGAGTAGTATTCAGTTGTGTAAATGTACCATAGTTGTTTCACCCAGTCATCTACTGATGGGCACTTGGGCTACTTCCAAATCTTGGCTATTGTAAATAAACATAGGTATGTTTACTACCTATGTTCACTACAATGAACATAGGTGTGCATGTAGTCTTTCGAATTAGTGTTTTGAGTTTCTTTGTATAAATATTCAGAAGTGAAATAGCTGGGTCATAAGTCAGTTCCATTTTTAATATCTGAGGTTAACTCCATACTGCTTTTCACAGTGGCTGTACCAATCTGCATTCCCACCAACAGTGCATGAGGGTTCCCTTTCTTCACATTCTTTTTTTTTTTAAGATTTTATTTATTTAGTTTTCAGACAGAGGGGAAGGGAGAGAGGAAGAGTGAGAGAGAAACATCAATTTGAGGTTGCCTCCTGCGTGCTCCCCACTGGGGACCTGGTCCACAACCCAGGCATGTGCCCTAACTGGGAATCAAACCAGTGACCCTTTGGTTTGCAGGCCAGTGCTCAATCCACTGAGCCACACCAGCCAGGGCTTCTTCACATTCTTGCCAACAGTTGCTGTTGATTTATTGAAGATAGCCATTCTGACAGGTGTGAGGTGATATTTCATTGTGATTTTAATTAGCATTTCTCTGATGATTAATGACCTTGAGCATCTTTTCATGTGTTTGTTAGCCATCCCTATGTCCTCTTTGGATAAGTGTCTATTCATGTCCTTTGCCTATTTTTAAATTGGATTTTGTTTTAGTGTTGAGTTTTGTAAGTTCTTTATAGATTTTGGATATTAGCTCTTTAACAGATGTATTGGCAGATGTATTCTCCCATTCAGTGTGTTGTGTTTTCATGTAGCTGGTGATTTCCTTTGCTATGTGAAAACTTTTTAGTTTGATGTAGTTCCATCAGTCTATTTTTTTATGGTCTCCCTTGCCCAGGAGATATATCAGAAAAAAATATTGCTGTGAGAAATGTCTGAGACTTTACTTCCTATGTTTTCTTCTATGATTTTGAAGATTTTGAGTTTGACATTTAAGTCTTTAATCCATTTTGAGTGTATTGTGTATAGTGTAAGGAGGTGGACTATAATTTTTTTGCACTTATCTGTTTAATTTTCCCAACACCATTGTTTTAATAAACTATGTGTCATGATTCCATTGTATGTTCTTGCCTCCTTCCCCAGATATTAATTGACCATAAAGGCATGGGTTTATGTCTGGGCTCTGTATTCTGTTCCTTTGGTTTATATGTCTGTTTTCATGCCAGTACCATGCTGTTTGGATTATTATGGCCTTGTACTATATTTTGATATTATGTAGTGTGATTCCTCCATCCTTTTTCTCTGCATCCTTTTTACTGCAGCTATTCAGGGTCTTTTCTGGTTCCATATACATTTGGGTGATATTTATTTTAGTTCTATGAAATACAACATTGGTATTTTGATAGAAATTGCCTAGAATCTGTAGATTGCTTTGGGTAGTATGGACATTTAAAGGATGTTATTTCTTCCCATCCATAAATATGGTGTATGCTTTCAGTTATTTGGATCTTCTTCAGTTTCTCAGTGACTTATACTTTTCTGAGTGCAAAAGTTTTAGATTCTTGGTTAAATTTATTCCAAGGTACTTTTTGAAACATTGTAAATGGGATTGTTTGCTTCATTTCCTCTTCTGATAGTTCATTATTGGTGTATACAAAGGCAACTAATTTCTGGATATTTACTTTATACCCTGCTACTTTACTGAATTTATTTATCAGTCATAGTAGTTTTCTGGTGGAGACTTTAGGGTTCTATATATACAGTATCATGTCTTCTGCAAATAAAATGTTCCATGTGCACTTGAAAGAATGTATATTCTGCTGCCTTGGGATAAAATGGTCTGAAAATGTCGATTAAATCCATCTGCTGTAGTGTGTCATTTAAGGCTGCTGCTTCCTTGTTGATTCTCTGTCTGGAAGATTTATCCATTGATGTCACTGGGCTTTTATAGTCCCCTTCTATGACAGTGTTACTGTCAGTCTCTTCCTTTACATCCATCTATATTTCCTTTGTATATCTAGATGCTGTTATGTTGAGTGAATAAATGTTTACAAGGCTTATCTTATATCCTCTTGTTAGATTACTCCCTTTATCATTATCTTTTTCTCTTATTGTAGTCTCTGTTTTAAAGTCTATTTTGTCTGAAATAAGTATTGCTACTCTAGCTTTCTTTCTTTTTTTCATTTATATGAAATATCTTCTTTCATGTCTTTACTTTCAGTATGTGTATCTGTGTTTCAGTCGGAAGCAGATCTCTCATAGACAGAACACATTTGGGTCCTTTTACTGAAGAATATTTTGTTTTTAAAATCAGTTATTTCAGTTACAGTTGACATATGTTATTATATTAGTTTCATGTGTATCCTCAGTGATTAGACATTACATAACTCACTAAGCGATCATCCCAATAAATCTCACACATCTGACACCATACATAGTTTTTAGAATATTATTGACTGATTCCTATGTTGTACTTTACAGCCCCATGACTATTCTGTAACAACCAATTCGTACTTCTTAATCCCTTCACTTTTTTCACCCATTCCCCTCCAAACCCACAGCCACCTGGCAACTGTAAAAATGTTCTCTGTATTTTGAGTATCCTTCTGTTCTGCTAGTTTATTTTGTTGTTTTTTTTTAGATTCAATTGTTGATAGGTATGTATTTATTGCCACTTTATTGTTTATATTTTCATCTTTTTTTCCTCTTCTTCTCAAAGAAGGTTGTCTACATTCCATATAATACTGGTTTTGGCATAATGAAATCCTTTGGTTTTTCTTGCCTTGAAAGCTCTTCAATGCTAAAATGATAGCTTTGCTTGGTGATGTAATCTTGGCTGTAGGTCCTTGGTTTTGGTCACTTTGAATGACCAAAATGAATGAATTTTGAATGAATGAATGAATTTTATGCCAATCCCTTCCAGCCTGCAAAGATTTTGTTGGCAAATCAGCTGAAGGTCTTTTTATATTTGTTGACACTATTACAGATAGTAATATCTGTACCCCCTCTTCTCCCCTTTTTGCTCTCTTTCACTCAACTCCACCAGCCTTCACCATATTGTTGTCTGTGCCCATGAGCTATGCATATGCACATATGTGTTATCTGGTTAATCTCTTCCAGTTTCCTTCAACCCTCTCCCCTCTGAGATTTGTCGATCTGTTCCTTGTATTCATGCCTCTGGTTTTATTTTGTTCATTAGATTCCACATTTAAGTGAAATCATATGGTATTTGCCTTTCTCTGAATGGCTTATTTTCCTTACATGATAATCTCCATGTCCATCCACGTTGTCACAGAGGGTAAGAGTTCTTCCTTTTTTACAGCCATGTAGTATTCCATTTTGTAAATATACTATATCCTTTTTATCCACTCATCTACTGGTGGGCACCTGGGCTTTGTCCAGATGTTGGCTATTATAAGTAACACTGCTACGAACATAGAGGTGTATGTATTCTTTCTGATTGATGTATTTGGATTCTTAGGATATATTCCCAAAAGTGGGATTGCTGAATCAAACAGAAATTATGTTTTCATTTTTTGAAGAAATTCTATACAGATTTCCACAGTGGCTGTACCAGTCTGCATTCCCACCAGCATTGCACTCAGGCTTCGTTTTCTCCACATCCTCGCCAGTATTTGTTGTTTGTTGATTCATTAAAGGTAGCCATTCTGGCAAGTGTGAGGTGATAGCTCATAGTAGTTTTAATTTTCATCTCTCTGGTGATTAGTGACATTGAGCATTGTTTCACATGTCTACTGGCCATTTGTATGTCCTCTTTGGAGAAGTGTCTATTTAGGTCCTTTGTCCAAGTTTTAATTGGATTGTTTTTCTTCCTTGTGTTGAGTTGTATATGTTCTTCATATATTTTGAAAATTAACTCCTTATCTGATATATCACTGGCACATATGTTCTCCCATACAGTAGGTTTCCTTTTTATTTTGTTGATGGTTTCTTTTGCTGTGCAGATACTATTTAGTTTGATGTAGTCCATTTCTTTATTTTTTCTTTTGTTTCCCTTGCTCTAGGAAATATATTGGCAAACATATTGCTATGCAAGATGTCTGAGACTATACTGCGTATGGTTTCTTCTATGGTTTTTTATGGTTTTGTGACTTACATTTGAGTCTTTCATCCATTTTGAGTTTATTCATGTGTATGATGCAAGATGGTAGTCTATTTTCACTGTTTTTGCATGTACCAGTCCAATTTGCCCCGACATCATTTTTTGAAGAGACTATGTTTACTCCATCATATGTCATTGCCTCCTTTCTGAAATATTAATTGACTATAAAGATGTGGGTTGATTTCTGGGCTCTCTATTCTGTTCCATTGGTCTATATGCTTGTTCTTGTGCCAGTACCAGGCTGGTTTGATTACAGTGGCTTTGTAGTATAGTTTGATATTAGGTATTGTGATCTCTCCAACTTTGTTCTTGTTTCTCAACATTTCTGAGGCTATTTGTGATCTTTTGCATTTCCATATAGATTTTTGCAATATTTGTTTGAGATCTGTGAAACAGGCCATTGATATTTTAATAAGAATAACATTGAATCTATAAATTGCTGTGATAGCATGGACATTCTAATTATGTTAATCCTTTCAATTCATGAACACGGTATATGCTTCCACTTGGTGTGTCTTTTTCTATTTCTTTCTTCAATGTCCTATAGCTTTATGAGTATAGGCCTCTTACCTCCTTGGTTAAATTTATTCTTAGGTACTTTTTTTTTTTTTTTTTTTGCTGGAATGGTATATGAGATTGTTTTCTTAGTTTTTCTTTCTGAGAGTTCACTATTGGTATATAAATTTGCCACTGACTTTAGATATTACATTGGTATCTTGCTAGTTCACCAAATTAATTTCTTAATTTAAATGCAGTAGTTTTTAGTGTAGTCTTTAGTGTTTTCTATGTAAAAGATCATGTCTTCTGTGAATAAAGACAATTTTACTTCTCTCTTTCCAATTTGAAAGCTGTTTGCTTCTCCTTCTTGTCTGATTGTTGTAGCTAAGACTTCCAGTACTATGTTGAGTAGCAGGAGTGGTAAAAGCAAACATCCCATGTTGTTCCTGATCTTAAGCGAAACACTTAGTCTTGCACATTAAGTATTATGTTAGCTGTGTGTTTGTCATATGTGGCCTTTACTGTGTTGAGCTATGATCTCTCTACTTCCACTTTGCTGAGAGTTTTTATCATAAATGGCTGCTGAAATTTATTGAATGCATCTAGTTGTATGTTCATGTGACTTGTTTATGTGATGTGTCACATTTATTGATTTGCAAGTATAGTATTGTACCAGCTTTGCATCTCCATAATAAATGATACTTGGCCATGTTTTATGAACTTTTTAATGTATTGCTTTATCTGTTTTGCTATTTTTTCCTAATAGTGGATAACAGATTCAAATGACAGTGAAATATTCATAAAGTAATCAAAGAGTTTAGACAAATATAGGAACATCTAGTATAGCTAGGGAGAAGCAAACAAATTAGGATGAATAATGACCTTTGAAATGAGATCAAATTGGAATTTCATAGAGGGTTTTTGTTTTTGTTTTTCCCTGTCTGGTATGGCTCAATGGATTGAGTGCTGGCCTGTGAACCAAAGACAGGGCATATGCCTGGGTTGTGGGCCAGGTCTCCAGTGGGAAGCATGTGAGAGGCAACCAAACATTGACGTTTCCGTCCATCTCTTTCTCCCTCTCTTCCCATCTCTCTAAAAATAAACAAATAAGATCTTCTTTTAAAAAAAGAGATACTTTCTGTCATTGTTTTTCAAGTACAGTTGTGTCCACTTAGTTGCCACCATTTTCCCCTGCCCCACCCACCCCCACCTCCTACCCTCAATCCTAACCCCTTTTGGCTTTGTCCATGGCTCCTTTATACATGTTCCTTGATGACCCTTCACCTTCTTTCCCCCATTATCACCATCCCTCCTGCCCTCTGGTTACTGTCCATTTGTTCTTTATTTCAATATCTCTGGTTATAGTTTTCTTGGTTGTTTGTTTCATTGATTAGGTTCCACTTTAGGTGAGATTGTATGGTATTTGCCTTTCACTGCCAGGCTTATTTCACTTAGCATCATGCTCTCCAGATCCATCCATGCTGTTGTGAAGGGCAGGAGTTCCTTCTTTCTTTCTGCTCTGTAGTCTTCCATTGTATAAATGTACCATAGCTTTTTGATCCGCTCATTTACTAATGGGCACTTAGGCTGTTTCCAGTAGTTAGCTATTGTAAAATGTGTTGCTATGATCATTGGCGTGCATAGGTTATTTAGAATTGTTTGTTTGTTTGTTTGTTTAGGATTCTTAGGGTGTAATCCCAGCAGTGGAATTGCTGAGTCAAAAGGCAATTCCATTTTTAGTTTTTTGAAGAAATCCCATACTGTTTTCCACAGAGACTGCACTGGTCTGCATTCCCACCAACAGTGCAGTAAGTTTGATAATTTTAAAAGACTTTATTTATTATTTTTAGAGAGGGAGGAGGGAGGAAGAATAAGAAGGAGAGAAACATCAATCCATTGCCTCTCACACACCCCCAACTGGGACATGGCCCACAACCCAGGCATGTGTCCAGACTGCACATCAAACCTATGGCCTTCCAGTTCTCACCTTGGTAGTCGATCCCTGAGCCACAGCAACCAGGACTATTTTGCTAATATTTTGTTGAGGATCTTAGCATCTATGTTTATCATAGATATTGGCCTTCAATTTTCCTTCTTTATAGTGTCTTTATTCAGTTTTGAAATCAGAATAACGCTGTTCTTGTAAAAAAAGAGTTCAGAAGCTTGCCCTTCTCTTGAATTTATTGGAATAGTTTGAGGAGAATAGGTATAAGTTCTTTGGATGTCTGGTAAAATTTGCATGTGATGCCATTTGATCCAGGACTTTTTGCTGGGAGTTTTTTTGTTTGTTTGTTTGTCCCGCCACCCAGCTTCAATTTCTTTAATTGTTATTGGTCTATTCAGCTTTTCTGATTCCTCCTCATTGAGTTTGGAAGATGGTATGCTCCTAAGAAATTGTCCATCTTGCCCGGGTTTTCCAATTTGTTAGTATATAGTTGTTCATAGTGTTTTCTTTCAGTCTTGTATTTCTGTGCTGTCCATTGTTACTTTGCCTCTTTTATTTCTGATTTTATTTATTTGGGTTCTCTCTCTTTGCTTTTGGATGAGTCAGGCAAAAGGTTCATCAGTCTTGTTTACCTTGTCAAAGAAGGAACTCTTGGTTTCACTGATACTTTGTTTTTTAAGTCTCTATATCATTTATTTCTGCTCTGATCTTTATTACGTATTTCTTTCCATCTACTTTGAGTTTTCTCTTTGTTCTTTTACTAATGCTTTTCAGCATAGTATTAGATTGTTTGTTTGGGGGTTTTTTTGAGATTTTTTCTTCCTTTTTGAGGTAGGCTTGTAATACTCTGAACTTTCCTCTAAGGAGCTATTTCACTTTGTTCAAATTTTGTTCTTTTCTGTGTTCATTTTCATTTGTTTTCAAGTAATGTTTAATTTCTTCCTTCAACTTATTGGTAATCCATTCATTGTTTAATAGCATGCTATTTAGCCTCCATGTGTTTTTGAGGTTTTGTTTACTATAGTTAATTTCTAGTTTCATGTTACTGTGGTCTGAGAAGAGGCTTGATATGATTTCAATCTTCTTGAATTTCTTAAGACTTATTGTGTCATAACATTTGGTCTATCTTTGAAAATGTTACCTTTGCACTTTGGAAAAATGTATGTTCTGCTGCTTTGGGATAAAATGTTTTATAAATATCAATTAAATATATTTGATCTAGTGAGTCACAAAAAGTCATTGTTTCCTTGTTTATTCCTTGTTTGTTTATTGTCTGTAAGATCTATCCATTGATGTCACTGGGGTGTTAAATTCCATAGTATGACTCTACTGCTGTCAATCTCTCCCTTAAAGTCTACCAAGAGTAGTGTGTGTGTGTGTGTGCGCACGCGCGCACACTTACATTGGGTGCATATATGTTTACCAGGGTTGTATCATCTTGTTAAATCAATGTACCCCCTTCAGTGTTACATAGTGACCTTCTTTGTTTCTTGTTATGACCTTTGTTTTGAAGTCAATTTTTGTCATCTGTATGTATTGCTACCCCAGCTTTTGTTTTGTTTTGTTTTCATTTGTATGGAATAGAATTTCCAGCTCTTTACTTTCAGCATATATGAATCTGTTGTTTTGACGTAGGTCACTTGTAGGCAATATATGTTTGTGTGTGTGTGTGTGTGTGTGTGTGTGTGTGTGTGTGAGATGTTTTCTTATCCATTCAGCTACTCTGTGTCTTTGGATGGGAGTATTTAATCTATTTACATTTAAGGTTTTTTATTTTTGGCAAATATTTATTGCCATTTTCATTTTTTATGCTTATATTCCTCCCTCTCTCTATTTCTTCTTACAGCAGTCTCTTTAATATTTGCTGCAATGCTTGTTTGATGGTAATGAACTACTTTAGCCTTTTTTGTCTCAGGAGCTCTTTATTTCATCTTTAATTTTAAATGATAGACTTGCTGAAGACCTTGGCATCAGATCATTGCTTTTCATTATTTTGAATACTTCATGCCATTCCCTTCTGGGCTACAGTGTTTCTGTTGAGAAATCAGCTGACAGCCTTATGGGAACTCCCTTGTAGGTAACTGTCTCTCTCTTCCTGCCTTTGAAATTTTTTCTTTGTCTTTAATCTTATGATGCGTTTTGGTGTGGGTCTCTTTGCGTTCATCTTGATTGAGACTCACTGTGCTTTCTGAACTTTTGTGATTTTTTAAAAAATGTACCTGGTAAGGGGAGTGTTCTGTCATTATTACTTCAAATAGGTTCCCTATCCCTTCTCTTTCTTCTCTGTCTGGTACTCCTATGATTTGGATATTGTCATGTTTCATGCTGTCCCAAAGATCTTTTAAACTATCTCCTGCTTTTTGATTCTTTTTTTTTCCTTTTGCTGCTCTGATTAAATGAATTTTACTATCTTTTCCTTCCGTTCACTGATTTATCTTCTACTTCATCCAATCTACTGATTATTCCTTCCAGTTACTCTTCAGTTCCTATTGGTTATTATTCAGGGTTTCTGTGTTGTTGTTTTTTTCATG
This sequence comes from Tonatia bakeri, assembly GCA_004024845.1. Classification (NCBI taxonomy): domain Eukaryota; kingdom Metazoa; phylum Chordata; class Mammalia; order Chiroptera; family Phyllostomidae; genus Tonatia; species Tonatia bakeri. The sequence continues at coordinate 8,011 of PVIA01009712.1, read as the reverse complement.
CTGTTGAGCATTCTTATAAACATTACTTTGAACATAGTTTCTGATAAGTTGCTAATCTCCATTTTATGTAGCTCATTTTCTGGAGAACCCTCTTATTCTGTCATTTGGGGCCTGTTTCTTTGTCTCTACATTTTGGCTGTCCTGTGTTTGTGTCTCTGCGTTAAATAGGACTTCTCTGACTCCCAGACTTCATGGGGTGATCTTCTGTAGTATGTGTCTTTTGGGACTCAGTGGGTGCAGTCTCCTTCATCTCCTGAGCTGGGTACTATAGGAAGGACACTTGTGTGAGTTATGTGGACAGTCCTGTTGTAATTGGTTCTCGATTGCTGTTGTCATGTTCATGGATGGGTGTGACCCTTGGGATGGTTGACTGTGAGGCTCAACCTCAACCATGTTGTACAAGCTATTGTACAGGTGCTGACAGAAGAAGACAAAACAAAACCAAAAACAACTCAAAGAAAACAAACAACAAAAACAACAATAAAGAATCAGAAAATAAAAAAGACAAAAACAACTACAAAAAATAATAAATAAGTAAAATGTATAATAAAAGACAAGAAACAAAAAGAATTAGAGAAGAAAAAAGAAATGGAAAAGAGAATGTGACAAGATAGAAGAAGAAAGAAAATAATAATAAAATATATATGGGAAAAATTAAATGATGAATAGGAAAAGAAAAACAGGAAAATAAACTAGAAAGAGAAAAATAAGATAAGAAAACAAAAGAGAGAATAGGAGATATGACAGAAAAAACTAAAAAAGAAAAAGAGAAAATAAGGAAAAGATTAAGAAAGAAAAATGTGGTTCTCCTCACCAGATGGTTGTGCCTGCTGCTGTCATTCTCTGGATACACTGTTTGTGAAGCCTGTTGGGTCTTGCACCAATGTTGTCCAAAGCTGGCCACTGGTTGTGCTGGTCACAGGTCTCCTGAGAGGGTCTCTGTTGCCAACCAATGCCAGACTGTCTCTGCCTGGCACTTCGCATGTTTATCAAGGTGGAGTTTCTAATAGCCTGGCTGGTGAGGCCTCTAGAGCCCAGAGGTTGGGTCTGCATCAGGTCTTGCCCTTTGATTGTCCCTGCTCCTAGGTGCTTACCCTTCCCTTCCCCCTTGGGAGTGCAGTCACCAGGGGTATCCAGGATCTGGCCAGGGTGATTCAAACAGTATCAGGGGTGGTGCTTGCACACTTTGGTGCAGGTGCAGGCACTTGCTGTCCTCTCCATGGCTACACTGGGCTTAACTTCCTGGGGGGCTTGCTCTGTTTCCCCTTAATGCAGCTGGGAGGGCAGCACAAACCCATTGGACTCTCAGACAGAAGCCTTCCTGGGAGCCAGTCACAAAAACCCAGTTTTTCATGGCTCTCTCACAACTCCACAATGACTAACTAAGCAGAAGGGGGATCAAAAAAAATAAATAAATCAGTCCTGCTTGGCACTCCAATCTCTCCCTGGGTGGCCTGTGACAGCAGGGATGGGAAGAAACTTCCAGCTCTGCTCAGTCTCCGAACTGGCAAAATGTCTCACTCCACTGTGCTTCTACTGAGAAGAAGGGGGCAAAATTTTGGACCACTGCCATACCCCTTTGCCTCAGGTGACCAATGGCAGGCTGCGGGCAGACCCAGTGATTCAGCAGGTGGGGGGAGGGGTGCCACCCATGCACTCCAGGTTGTCAAGACCTGTCTCATGCGGACCCCGGCTCATGGGGTCCTCAACATTGTGGATAGGGGAGAGACATTCACACAAACTACCGAGTCCTGTGGAGGAAAAGGGCAGGTGGCTTAGCTCTCAAGGGGAGCAGAAAGCCACAGCCTCCACCATGGCAGGCCTTTATTTCTTTTTCTGGTCTCATTACATGATGGTCCTCATTTACTATGTCCCAGTTGGCTTTAGGTGGTTACTTTTTACAGAAAACAAAGGAGCAAATGTTGATAATCACATCACAGAAAAGGGATATTTGCAAATGAAAAGGGAAAAGTAGTCGAAGGTTTAGCATGCATTTTAGGAAGTTACAGTAAGCACTTGCTGTCTCAATTCAGGGTGATGGAGTTTTTAGCAAAAGCAGGACTCAAAGCAGCCTGGGTACATAGCAGGCCTGATTCCCCACGGGAACACCTATACGTGGATGTGGGTCCAGTGCACCTCCAAATGGGAGCTGGGCCCACACCATGCAGAATGGTCTTCTACACCTGTCCTCTTCCTCAAGTCACATGGTCTGAACTCTAACCAACTCTCTACCCAAAGCCCTCTCAAAGATATATCTGTGTGTATCAAGTGACCCCTCATCCATTCCCAGACTGCTGCATGTCCCGTCCATCTATCATGGATTGGAGAAAACTTCCCCAGCTAGTGTTGTAAAAATGGGCTCACCCATTCCCGAGAATGGTGCACTTTGAGTCTCCCTGGTGGACCAAATAAAATCCCCACTGAGTCCCACCATCCCATGCTATGCCAGCTCCCTTTTCTGTCTGCATTGCTGTGGATTGAGAACCACTGCATGGGGTTGAGACCCCACACTCTTCAGGGGAAGGAGCTCTAGTTACTGTTGTGTCACCTCATCTTCTCAGTCACCACACCTGCGTGAGAGGGCTCACCCTCTCTTTGTCTCCTCCATCTTCCTCCATGCTCCTGTTTATAAAATTTTAGGTCAGCTACACTTCAACTGGTTTTTCAGGTTGATTGCTCTGAAGTTCAGGGGCAAGTTCTGTCTGGGTCTGGGAGCAAGTGAGCAGGGCTTCTAGCTACTCTGCAGCCATCCTGGAATCATTGCCTAACATTCTAATGGGGAGCTCCCTTGCAGGTAACTAACTGACTTACTTTTGCTGCTTTTAAGATTCTCTTGGTGTCTTTAAACTTCTGAAATTTAATTATGATGTGTCTTGGTGTGGGCCTCTTTGGACTCATTATGTTTGGGACTCTGCACTTGCTAGACTTCTATGTCTGTTCCTTTCACTAGGTTAGGGGACCCTTCCATCACTATTTTTTTCAAATAGGTTTTCAGTTTCTTGCCCTCTCTCTTCTGTCATCTCCATGATGCAAATGTTATTGTGCTTGAAGTTGTCCCAGAGACTCTTTACACTATCTTTATTCTTTTGGATTTTTTTTTTCTTGTTCTGATTGGGGTTTCTTCTTCTTCTTCTCCTTCTTCCTCCTTCTCCTTTTCCTTCTCTATCTTCTTTGTCTTCTTCTTTATATTCCAAATTGCTAATTTGATTCTTGGCTTCATCTACTATATTGTTGATTCCCTATATATGTTTCTTCATTTCAGTTGGTGTATCTTTCATTTCAGACTCATCCTTTTTTGTCCTGTTGAAGTTCTCAGTAAGTTCATAGATCATCCATATATTTAGTGTTTTGGACTCTCCATCTAGTAGATTGCTTATCTCCATTTTGTTTAGTTCTTTTCCTGGAATTTTGTTCTGTTCTTCTATTTGGGCCATCCACCCTGCCCCACCACCACCACCACCACCACCATTTTGGCAGCCTACATGTTTTGGTTTCTATGTATTAGGTGAAGCTGCTATTTCTCCCAGGCTTCATAGAGTGGCCTGATATTATAGTGGTCCTGTAGGGTCCAGTGGCACAGCCTCCCCAATCACCCAAGCTGGGCACTCAGGATGTGCCTGCTCTGTGGGCTGTATACACCCTTCTTCTGTAACTTTGCCTTGATTGCTCTTGGCACATCAATGGGAGGGATTTACACCCTAGCAAATCAGCTGCAAGGACTGGCTGCTGCCACTGACCACCAACCCCTGACCACCATGGGGGATCAGCTGTGCAGGGGACCAGCCCACAGAGAAGGGCTTACTTCAGTGGGACTCTGGTGCTTGCTGAGTGTTCTTGAGTATGTTGCTTGTAGAAGTGACAGTTTGTGGTGTTTTGACATGGTCTGAAGCTGTCCACTGGTTGTGCTGGCTTTGGAGCCTCCCAGGAGGCACAGGTCAAGGTCAACCATTGCCTGTGTTGTGCTTGGGGCCACCCAGCATGAGCTGCAAAGTGATCTTCAGATGGGTATTTCTTGTGCTCAGCTTGGAGGTGTCCAGGTGACACCGAACTGTAAACCAAGGCCAGCTGCTGCTAGTACTGAGCCTGGGGCCACTGAGCAAGATGTATGGGGCTTACTGAAGTCAAATCCTGCTTGTCTGATAGATTTTAGGAAAAGTTGAAGCATAAGCCAAGACAGGCCATTCGTATGAAAAAAAAAAAAAAAAAAAAACACTGCAAACTGCTTGGGTGGGCCCTAAAGTTGGGTGGGATTGACTGGGGTGTCGGAATCACCAGGGTGGGGCAAACAGTGTGAGCCAGGCTGATGGACTCTCAGATATTGCACCTGTCTGCCAGCTCCGTGGGGGGAGGGCTCATCAAAGGAACAACAGCCTCGGCCAGCACTTCTGCCTGAGAGAAAGCTGTCCCCCCAGCTCCAACCCTTATGTTGAACAATTCAGTTCTTGTCCATATGTCTCTAGTGCCTTGCAAGGTGCTGACACTGCTTTGGAGCTCAGAGGGAGTGAGTGCTAGTTTGTCCGAGCTCAAGACCTTTTAAGAGGCACTATAAGAGGATTTTTGTGTCCTTTTCCTAAGCAGGTTAGAAAATTTTTCAGTTATTATTTCTTCAAATATGTTCTCAATCTCTTGCTCTCTCCCTTCTCTTTCTGGTACCCCTTTGATGCAGAAGTTGTTACTCCTGATGTTTTCCCAGAGGTACCTTAAATTGTCCTCATTTTTTAAATTCTTTTTTTCTTTCTGATATTCTGATTTGTTTTCTGCTACCTTGTCTACCAAATCACTGATTTGATCCTCTGCTTCTTCTAGTCTGTTCTTCATTCCTTCTAGTGTATTCTTTATTTCAGAAAGTGTGTTCTAAGTTTCTGACTGGTACCTTTCTTGGTTTGCATGTTTTTCCATGCTTGCTATCTCTTTGTCAAAGTTCTCACTAAGCCCTGTGAGAATCCTATAACCATTGTTTAGAACTCTATATCTGGTAGATTGTAGATTGCTTGTCCTCATTTCATTTCATTCCTTTCCTGGGGATTTGTTCTTTTCTTTCATTTGGGTCATGTTTCTTTGTTTCCCCATTTTGGCTGCCTCTTGGTATTTTTTTCTGTGTACTATGTCTCTTAGTCTTGGTAGGATGGTCTTATGTAGGGTGGTCTTAGGGAAGCGTCCTATGGGTCTCAGTAGTTCAGTCTCTCTGATCACCTAAGCTACGTGCTCCAGGATGCCCCCTATGGGGGTTATGTGAGCCCTTCTTTTTAAATTTAGTCTTAATAGTCTTAACTGTCATTGGCTCACCTTTGGATGGGGTTGGCTCTTTAGCTGGCTGACTGTGAGGATTGACTTTGACCACCATGTAGGAGCTGCTGTGTGGGTGCTGACCTCTTGAAGTGGAATTTGCCTCAGCAGGCTTGGATGCCTACTGAGCTCTCCCTTTTGTTGTGCTTCTTGTGGAACTAACCGGGTCATGTTATGATGTGGTAAAGCCAGGCACCAGGTGTGTTGGTTTGGGGGCCTTTTGGGAGGGACTTTGGTGCAGGTCAATATCAGATGCTGCCTATGACTGGCCTTGGGTTATGTGTTTGGAGCTGCAAAGTGATCCACAGTTGGTAGCCACTTCTTCTGGGCCTGGGTGCATGTGGGAAAAACCAATCTGCATACCCAGGGCTGCTTCCACCAACAACAAGCCTGGTGCAGGTCAGTAAAAGGCCCAAGGCACCAGATCCACCTCCACCTGCCAACTACCTTTCAGGCTCAGCCACTGAAGGAGCCTCTGGCAGTGCACACATTGTGTGAGGCAGATTCTTAGCCACCTGGTAGGGTGAGTGTGATTCACCAGATTAATACAGATTCAGACTCAGTGAGAGTGCTGGGTCTGAGGCCACTCATCAAATGTCTCAGGGTGCATCGAGGTCAGCCACCACAATCCTGTGGCCTACAGACTTTTTCAAGGGGGCAGGGTCTCAGGGAGTCATCAAGATGAGGCCAGTAGAGTTTATCTGGTTAAAACAGATGAAGATTTGGCACAGGACTGGTGGCACTAGTTAGGATGTGTGGGGCATGGGGGTGTGGGCCTCACCCCAAAGCCACACAATTCAGTCTCCGAGTGTGCTCCTCTGACACCCTCTGAGTCTGCCCAGACTTGCTCAAGAGCTTTCCAAGAAAGAGCGAAATGCAGGCCTAGACTGGCCACAGCTAGCAGACTCCTCTACATCCTGAGAGCTTGGCAGGACAGAGCCACAGTGCATCAGAAGGGTGGAGATAGTGCATCTTCTCAGGCCGATGCTGTTGGGAGATGGCACCTCTCCCATTCATATACACATATATGAATATATGTATACATATATTCACATATATATATATGGCTAAATTCTATTTTTTAACATTAGGTTAATAATTTATTTAAATATATTAATGAATTCTGTTTGTGCATCTTTAGTCATAAGAAATACTGTGCTAGTATAGTTTTCTTTCTTTCTTTTTGGTATTATCTTTGATTTTGTTATCAAAGTAATGTTGGCTTTATACAATGAATTGGGAATATTTTTCCTCTTCTATATTCTGGGAGAGATTATATATAATTGGCATCAATTCTGCTTTGAATTTTTGGTAAAATTCGTCAACTGAGCCCAGAGATTTCTTTTTTGAAGTACAATATAAATTCAATTCCATAATAGTTAAATATGGCTATGCAAATTATCTATTTCATATTGGTTTAGTTGTAACAGTTTGGGGGGGGTTTTGAGGAATTGATTCATATCACCTAAGTTGTCATATTTGTGTGAATAAAGGTATTTATAGTATACTTGACCCTTCAACAACAGGAATTTGAACCACACGGGTCCAGTGATACACAGACTTTTTCAATCACCAATGTGAAAAAACTCACAAACCATAGCCTTTAATGGTACTTTTTTTCTTTTATTTTTGTTGTTTTAAATATTTTTTATTTTAGCTATTGTTACAGTACAACTTTCTATCTTTTACTTCCATCCCAACCCACCCAGCCAGCCCTCCCCTCCTCCCTCCCATTTCCACCCACCCCTAGTTTTTATCCATGTGTCCTTTATACTTCTTCCTGTAAACCCTTCCTCTTTTCCCCTGAAATTCCCTCTCCCCTCCCCTCTTAACACTGTCAGACCGTTCTCTATTTCAGCGTCTTTGGCTATATTTGGCTTGTTTTTCTGCCTTGTTCTTTAGGTTCCTGTTAAAGGTGAGATCATATGGTATTTTAATCTCCAAAATATATAAAGAACTTACATGACTCCACTCTAAGAAGACAAGCAACCCAATTAAAAAATGGGCAAAGGACTTGAACAGACACTTCTCCAAGGAGGACATACAGAGGATCCAGAGACACATGAAAAGATGCTCAACATTGCTAACTATCAGAGAGATGCAAATTAAAACCACAATGAGATACCACTTTACACCAGCCAGAATGGCCATCATAAACAAAGCAACAAACAACAAGTGTTGGAGAGGTTGTGGAGAAAAGGGGACCCTAGTGCACTGTTGGTGGGACTGCAGACTGGTACAACCACTGTGGAAAACAGTATGGAACTTCCTCAGAAAACTAAAAATGGATCTGCCTTTTGACCCAGCAATTCCACTGCTGGGACTATATCCTAAGAATCCTAAAACACCAATCCAAAAGAACCTGTGCACCCCAATGTTCACAGTAGCCCAATTTACAGTAGCCAAGTGCTGGAAGCAACCTAGATGCCCATCAGTAAGTGAATGGATCAAAAAACTATGGTACATTTACACAATGGAATTCTATGCAGCAGAAAGAAAGAAGAGCTCCTACCCTTTGCAACATCGTGGATGCAACTGGAAAGCATTATGCTAAGCGAAATAAGCCAGGCAGTGAAAGATAAATACCATATGATCTCACCTTTAACAGGAACCTAAACAAGAAAACAAAGAAACAAGCAAAATATAGTCAAAGACACTGAAATAGAGGACAGGCAGAAAGTGACCAGAGGAGAGAGAAGAGGGAGTTTCAGGGGAAAAGGGGAAG
>PVIA01009711.1:0-58429 GCA_004024845.1 Tonatia bakeri | reverse complement strand
GGGCTGCGAACCAGGCATCGCAGGTTCGATTCCCAGTCAGGGCACATACCTAGGTTGCAGGCCATGTCCCCCAGCAACCGCACATTGATGTTTCTCTCTCTCTCTCTCCCTCTCCCTTCCCTCTCTAAAAATAAATAAATAAATAAAATCTTTAAAAAAAAAAAAAGATTGTTTTTAAGACACTGGGTTTTGGGTGGTGTGCTATGCTAATAAGTAACCAGAACATGACTTTTCCTTCTTCCTAACACAGTTTCAGTTTTGTTCAGTTCTCCAGTCCTTTCCTACCAGCTGGAGTGCCTGGCCTAGAGGAAGCTGGCCCAAACCTAGTTCCAGAAACAGCTCTATTTGGTCTAAGGGTATTCCTGTTCACTTGTTAATGAGGCTTTCAGGATTCAATTCTGGCCCAAATACAAAAAGAAAGATTGGAGATATCTTTGCATGTTCTCTCTTCTGGGAAAACTTCTGGAAGCTACTTTTCCCCTCTCTTTTTAAATTTTTGTTATGAGCAGACATGAGTTTCAGAACCTCTGTGCCTACATCATTACTAGCCCATGATGAGTCTCCCTCATGAAGGAAACAGAGGCCAAGAGGATGGCAGAGGAATGGAGCCAGAGCCACTAGATCACACCATTCCTGAAGCCTGCATACCCACAGCAGGACTTCCCATCATGTGAATGCATCATTAGAGTTAGCTTTTGCTGTGAGTCATGCACACCTAAAATAAAAATGACTTAAACAGAATTAAAATTCAAAATGCTTAATTCTTTTTCATGGAAAAGTCTATAAGAATGCAGGTTGGGTCTGGTGTGCTGACCACATTCTACGAAGTCCTCAGAGACCCAGGATTCTTCCAGATCATCACTCCTCTATCTGTCTCTAGGATATGTCCCTTCTCCTTAAGGTCCATTTTAATGGCATCTGTTTTCTAGGCAGCTAGAGGAGGAAGCCTTAGGAAGAAGAAGGCAAAGTGTACATGCCCTCTGTCTCCTGGGGAAGAGACTAGAAGCTGCCACATACACTTTGGCGTACGTCTTGTTAGCTAAAACAGTGGGAGCGAGGCTGGAAAGTACAGTTTATTCTGGGTGGCCAAATGCCACCAGGTAATAATGAGAGTTGTATTCGTATGGAATAGTGAGGGACAAGTTAGTTCTCTAACACAGTAAGGCAAGTAATTTTTTTACCATTTAAAAGGCATTTATACTGAATTTTCTGTTGAGTTGTAGCCAAAGAGGTCATGACTAATGAACCTGTTTCCCAGTCTATTTATCCAGAAGTTCCAGTCCTTGAATTAACAGACAATAAGAGTAATTGTGTCTGTTTCCCCTTTCTTGTCTTATGAGATGACATACTAGCACATGGATAATCTAAGGCAGGGGTGAAAATATCTTTTGCATTAAAGGCCAACCTCTCATCACACTAATTCTTCAGGGAGGCAGGAACTATATTCTGTATTGTGTGCTGTTATTGCCCAGCGCCGATGACACTACTTGACACATAGTAAGTTCTTGGTGAATATTTGTTGAATAAATGAGTGACTAGATGAATTCTAGATTGATACAGATGACCTGAGGAGCTGTGTTGAGGAGGTTTCCAGGGCCACTTCTCTGCCTGGCCATGATCAATGGTCGCCCTCTGCTGTGAGCTCAGGTTGGGGATGGCAGGCTATTTGCCATTGCTAGTGATTCACGGAGAAATAGCTGAGATGAATCTTATATCAAGTATCTGTTTCAATCTTACACATTTTATGCATATTTACATTTAAATTTAAAAACATCTTTTCATGTAAAAAGACATTTTTCTGCATAAGAAACTTGCCATAGTGACTTGCCTATGGTACGAATCAAACACGTTTGTTAAGTTTGGTCATATTTTCCATACACAGTGCTCTGCACTCAGTATGCAAGTAACCATCTGCCCAGTGATTGATGTATCTTAATTAAATATTTCTACATATGCCCCAGTCAGCACCTTTTTAACCTAAAAGAGAAATATAATCAGTACATCACAATTGGTAGGTAATTTTAAATGAAAGGAGTAACAGATACTAGTGAACAACTTGAAGAAATAAAAAACTATGGGAAGATGGCATTTATTTATTTTCAAGCAAAATAATTCAAAGTATATTCTAAACTCTAGGAGCAGTGACAGTGACAGGAATATCAAAGTAGTCAGAGTGATAAAGGGAAGCATGAGACCCATGCGTGTGAGGTGCTCTCCGGTTCGGAGAGAGCCAGGCTGTTCTGGATGGAACACCCCCTGTAGGAGGGAGGGTGCCAGTGCCTAGAATGCCAGGACCAGTTTTCGAGGCGCACTCAATGCCAGTCCTCAAAACAGGCTCATGTCAGTAGAATGAAGAGAAATGCACGTGAATAATGATGGCACATAATGGCCAATGTAGATAGAGGACTTTTTATGTACTGAGCCCCACTCTGGTCACTTTATACTTATCCTCCATTTAGTTCTAAGAACAAACCCATGAAGTGGCTACTAATACAGAACTGAGGATTGATTTATGATTAAATTATGAGAGGACAATGTATAGCTCAGATGAGAAGGATCAAGAAAAAGGTGAGTGTCGTTGACTCTAGCACGCACTGCAATTATTTAGACCAAACCAGGGAGCAGAGAGATGTACTTCAGAAAACGCAGGTTGCTGTGTAAAGATAGCACTGTAACAGTGGTGGGCAGTCTCCACTGGTCCTGTAGGTGACACCCTTTCCGGTTCCTGGACTGTGCTAGCATGCAGGGCATATGGCTGGGTATTGACTGTCCTTCAGTAGCAATCACCACAGGGTAAGGGCCCCTTGGCAAAGAAATGGGGGGAAGATGTGGGTACAAGGGAGATGTTGTTTGATGAACTTTCTAACCCTTAGGGGTTATATGTATACCTTTAGATTAGAGCATATCCAACTCTAGACATTTTATTTAAAAAATCCTCATCTCTTTTTTCTTACCTTCTTTTCTATGTATTCTTTCTTAAAAAGGATTAGATTGCAGTGCTGTGAACAAGAATGGATGCATATTAGACCAATGCACTATTGCCATGTCTTCTATCTCTGTGGGGCCTCTGAGTTACTGGAAAGAGTTATTGGAAAGAGACAGAATGTTACGTGAAAGTTGACTGGAACATTATCTTACTTGGTGACCAAGGGGAGAAAGCAAGTGACAGTTTCTCATAAACCACTCATAGTAACAGCTCTTTATTGCCTAACGTTGCATATGGGGTCTGTCCAGAAGGTATCCTGCTATGTAATATGAAAAATAGAGACATTTATTGAAGAAGACACAAGATAAAAAAACATTGTACACAGGACAGTAATGCCTCTGTCCCCTTCAAAGTAGGCACCTGGGGACCTCACACAGTTCTCTCAATCACCATCAGCTGCCCCATCATATTTTCCTGAATCACATTGACAGTCTGAAATCTCTTCCCTTTCAAAGGTGATTTTAATTTTGGGAAAAGCCAGAAGTTACAGGGCACCAAATCGGGGCTGTAGGGGGGCTGAGTCACCAGGGTGATTTGATATTTTGCCAAAAAAACTCTTCATAAGACATGACACATGAACGGGTGCATTGTCATGATGAAGCTGCCAATTGCCAGTTGCCCATAGCTGTGGCCTTCTGAATCATCTGAATAGTTTCTGTAGAGGAATGTTCAAGCTTAATGCAAGATTTGATGCAGATTCATTGCTGTACTTGCTTGGTCATTTGAATGCAACATCCACACAGTACACATATTCAATGATGGTGTCTACTGCTCCCACTGACTAGTACAGTGAAGTCATCATTGTTCACACATGCTCATTCCAGTCCACTCTCCTTGGCTGCCAGGTTATATCAATGTCGCACAAAGTGTTCTCCTTATACTAACAATAGTTGGATATTTTACCTGATTGCCTTCTGCCTGGAAACTTCATGAGAAACTCAGAGCATACTTTAAACAAAGGTCCTATGTCCAGCCCTGTTGTGGAGGATTTCTGCCTAATGGTCTGGAAACATTCTCAGATCATTACAAGAATGAAAGAGGACTTCAGAGGTGGTGTCGCTGGTTTGAGGTATGATTAAAGGCAGAGCCAGGGTGGTGCTTGACTCCAGTTACCTTTCTCACGGAGGCTCTGGGTTACTCTGGGCCAGTGTCTGAAAGTCCTCTGAGAACGTCTAATCCACTGGTGCCCAGGAGATAGACACTGTGGATGAGGATGGAGAGCAATTTCAATGTCAGCAAAAAACAGGGCAAATGTGATGAGGAGAGAGGAAGTCACATAGTGTCTGGAGAGAGAACAAGGAGTAAGACTTTAAACCTTGCTTCCATCCTTGGATACATTGTCTGTGGAGTCCAGGTGTCTGCTAAGTTAAATGAACCAGTAAGGACAGCAGTTCTTTCTCATGATTAGAATGTGTGGTCTTTGCTTGGGGAGATACAGACAAATTAATGTAAGATGGCATTTGTTCCACACTTTTATAGGTGTTTGAATTAAAATTTCTGCAAAATGAGAATGACTGAACAAATTTATGAGATCCCTAATGACTAAAGGGACAGATTTAATACTAACAGAAATGAACAAACACAGAAGGGACAGAAGTGGAAGCAGAGGGCTAACCGAGTGACGGGAAATCAGGAATCCAGTGAGAAGACCACTGGTGACTTAATCGAGTTTGGAAACAACTTACCAGCTTCCAGACACACAGTGGGATCTCTTCTCCTTTGTATCATTCAAGATCAATATCCCCAAAGAAACCAGAAAACTTCCACTAACTTTTAAAATTCTCTGGCTCTCTGACCACTAGTGAAACTGACACCAGAGTTGAAGTGTGACCTTTGGCTGTTTGTCAAGGCCAATGTGCAAACTTAAATGCTTTGAGGGTGGGAATTCTATAAGAGGTGTCACAGAGTAAGGGATTCAATTTTGGTAATAAAAGTGCTTCCTTCTCCTGGAGTTTTTCTCTGGAGTTCTTGTATATTTTAGGAGAATTCTTTTATAGCTTGAACATTGGGAATAAAATCAGATCTTCCTGAGGCTGCATGTTTTCTACGGTGATCTCAGTCCTGCTTCAGTCTTCTGCCTCTGTCTGCAGACTCAAATGACACAGACATTTTAAGTTTAGGAATAGTGAGCCTATCTACATGGGGAGGGGTCATGGGGATGCGTGTAAGGTGTCAGGGCTCCCAGGCAGAGCTCAGAGCTGACTAATAGCCTGTCTGCTGTCTCAACCTGGACCTGGCTCTACAACAGCAGCTAAACAAAAACTGTTGGAAGAGGCTGCTGTGTTCAAGGCCAGACTGTTAGGCCCAGCTATGGTTGTTTAGTGTCTGAACACACTTTGCCTTCCAGCTGGACCACAGCATTCCAGGGAAGTTCCAGGTCCTCTGTATAGTCTCTGTGACTCCCCATTTAGCTAGGAGTCTAGAGTCCTCCCCGCCAACCCTTCTCTTCCCTCTCTCTTCTCCGTCATCTGTTATATATCAGGTCCTCAGACCTTCCTCATCTTACAGCTTCTAGTTTCTACTCTTCCACCCACCTCTCCTTATTCTCCCCTAAAGAAGGATCTAGTTCCTTACCCCATTTTTAGTTGTGAAGTGGGTAAGTTTCAAACTGCATTAATATCCCATATGGTCTCTGAATTTAACCAGGTCTCCAAGTTGGAACCTGGCATGGATTCTGTTACTCTGTACCTGAGAGGCAGTCATTAAGGGTGGGAAGTAGATTCTGTGGCAAAAATTCAGGACTAAAGAGACAATGAGTCTGGCACCTGGGGGCTCTGTTGAGGTAGGAAGTGGCTTGTTATCCCAGGAACCAAGCCACTGTAACTCCAAAATAAGCAGAGCGACAATCAGAGACTGATTTTGCTGGCGACCAATAGAATTTTTTCTTTTTAAAGAATGGATCATGCTTTCAAAACAACAAAAAGAATTCTATTTCTCCTCCCTTGTTTCTTTTTCTCTGCCCTCTCTCCCATCTTCCCTCCCTCCTTCCCTTTTTTCCCCCTCTCCTACCAATATTTCCTAAGATAAAAAAATCCAAGGGAAGTGATTTCTTCATTGAAAAGTGGGTATCTGCACAAGTTACCCCTCCCACTCTGGGACCCCTGGGTACTCTGTTTACACCCCACTGCAACTTTAGGATGCTTATCTGGGATTGTAAGTACAGGCATTAAGAAAAATTGCCTTTTATGTTTATTCATATTAGAGTGATGCCATCTACTGTCCTGGGTTCCACATTTAATAGGCGAGAAATAGACCTTGGGAGATATGGTGTAGCGGGCATTTAAAACCCAGCTGAACCACTCACTCTAGGGGGCTCTCGCCCTGCCCTGGGCAGCAGAGACTTGCCCTCATATACTTCCACTCCCTTTAGCATCCAGCCCAGGTCACAGAGTCAATGCTCACTCAGCCTGGAGTGCGGAAATGCAAGACATTAGTCTCAACTGCCTGTCTCACAAAAAAAAAAATAGGCCCCACACACTAGATATTATGTGGCATAATAATTAACCTATGGTACATGGTTTGTGCTCAATAAGTGATGAAAAAGTTGATTTTTAAGTGAGTAAGCAGCTCCCGGACTGCATTTGAGAGAAAAAATATATATATATGTGGGCAAAGAGTATTAGGTGATCTATTCTGCTATTTTATTTATTTAAAATTTTTATTGAATTTATTGGGATGACACTGGTTAATAAAATCATACAGGCTTCAGATGCACCATTCTATATCATGCCATCGTGCATTGTGTGTGTGCTCACCACCCAGGGCTGTCTGCCTCCCTCACCATTTATTCCCCACGCACCCTCTTCTCCCTCCCTCCAGGGCCCTTTCAACCATTCTGAAAGGGAACCATAGGCAACCATTCTGTTGTTTGTGTCTATGAGGTATTTATTTTTCTTAGTTCCTTATTTTGCTATTTTTAAAAAGGAATAAAAGGGCACCAAAATAGTTACAACTTGGGCTATATGTCCAAATGTGGACTACTAGCTTTGGGTAATGTTTTAGGGTTCTGTGGCTGTGGCTTATTGACTTTTCTCTGTAGAACATTCTAGAAATCTTTCAGCCGAGTACACCTGGTATGTGGACCTCAGTGTCACAGGATCCTGTGTGCAGGGCCCTGTATTAGATGCCATATGCAAGAAGAGCAGATGGCAAATGAAAAATCACCAGGTGGGCTTTTGGCTACAGGAACTCACCATCTTCTGGGTGAATAGAAAATGCTGGCAAACCCATCATCCTTCACCACCTGACCATGCATACGTGGGTATTCTTAGCTCCTCAGTAATCCCAAAGAAGCTGTTTTGATGTTGTTAGAATTTGCTTTCTGGAAGCAATGACAGATAACTAAGTTTTTCCAAATGGAACTGGTATCTCCAGGCTCATGTCTGCCTGGCTGTATAGTGCACACGCATACACACACGCATGCATGCACACACACACCCCTTGGTATTTTCTTGGGTAGGGCAGGTCCCCGTTGGCCTTGCCTGAGCTTTGTCACATTCTTTCACACAAATAATGACAACCAAAGATGCCACATTTTCCTAACAGCCTCTGGCAGCCCAGCCACTGTCAGCAGGTGTGGCTTCAGTTCAGATTTATTCTTGTAGACACTCTGGGTAGGTTGATTCTCACCACCAGGTGAATACATCGTGCTATAATTCATCTTCTTGAACCTGTTCTCAAGGAGCTACTTCTAAGGGAGTGGGTATCATGGCAACCTGTGTAGTACTTTGTACCAACAAGTTCAAAGCTGCTGTAGACATAGCCCCATTGATCTCAGCTCAGTTGTTTTCTTTGGAGAAAGGTAGGGTATGGTATTTAAAGGGAGAGAAGGTGAGACACAGAGGTGAAGTTACGTTATCGAGGTCCTGGGTGCTTGTTCAGACAGGAACAGAAGCCTCCCACAGGCTCTCCTCTCAGTGACAGCCTCGTGCCCTCTGCTTGGGGACAGTAAGGCTGATTTTGACTCGGGGAGTCCCCCTGATGGAAGGTTACCCCACAATGAGAGTGAACTCTCGCAGCCTGCATCCCTCGGAGTCCAGAAGGACATTTTGCACTTTGGGGCTTTTGCAGAAAGAAATGTAGGGGTTTGTATTTCTTCCTGGTTCAGTCTTAGAAGGTTATATACTTATGAAAATGTATCCATTTCTTTTGAGTTGCCAAATTTACTGATACTTTGTATTTCTGTGGTATCAGGTGCAACTTCTCTTTGTGATTTTATTTATTTGGGTGCACTCTCTCTCTCTCTCTCTTTTGGCTAAAGGTTTGCCTATTTTATATAACTTTTCAAAGAACTGGCTTAGTTTTATTGCTCTTTTCTATTTTTTCTCTCTTTTTTAAAACTGTTGTTTGAGTACAGTCATCTCCATTCCCCCCCTGACCATCCTACCCTAGTCCACCCACCCCCACCTCCCACCCTCAATCTTATCCCTCTTTGGTTTTGTCCATGTGTCCTTTATACTCTTTTCTATTTTTTAAAAAATATCTATTTTGTTTGTTTCCATGCTGATCTTAATTATTTCTTTCCTTCTGTTTACTTTGGGTTTTCTTTGTTCTTTTTCTGGTTCCTTTAGGTGTAGAATTAGATGGTATATTTGGGATTTGTCTTGTGTCTTGAGGTAGGTCTGTAAGCTCTGAACTTCCTTCTTAGAACTGCTTGTACTACATCTCATACATTTTGAAAAGTTGTGTCTTCATTTTCATTTGTTTCGAGATAGTTTTTTGATTTCTTGTTTGATTTCCTCTTTGACCCATTGGTTATTTAGTAGCATGTTATTTAGTCTCCACAGTTTGTGTTTTTTCCCATAGTTGATTTCTAGTTTCATATCATTGTGGTCTGAAAAGATGCTTGATATGATTTCAATCTTCTTGAATTTATTGAGGCTTGTTTGTGGCATAAGATATGATCTATCCTGGAGAATGTGCCATGTGCACTTGAGAAAAATATGTATTCTGAAGTTTTTGGATGAAAAGTTCTATAAATGTCTATAAAGTCAATCTCCTCTAATGTGACATTAAAGTCATTATTTCATTATTAATTTTATGTCTGGATGATTTATCCATTGATGTGAGTTGGGTATCAAAATACCCTATTACTATTGTATTACTGTGAATTTCTCTCTTAATATTCATTATTAATTGTTTTATGTATTTAGGTGCTGCTACATTGGGTGAGTAGATGTTTATGATTGTTACATTTTCTTCTGGGACTGACCTTTTTATAATTATATAATGTTCTTCTTTGTCTTTTTTTACATATTTGTTTTAGTCTATTTGATTTGACTTAAGTATTGTTACTCCAGCTGTCTTTTCATTTTTACTAGCATGAAATACCTTTTTTTTTTACCTTTTCACTTTCAGTATGTGTGTCTTTTGGTTTGAAGTGAGTCTCCTGTATAGATAGGTTATGTCTTTTAATCCAGTCATCCACCCCATGTCTTTTTATTTAACTCACTTACCTGTAACATAATTATTGATACATATGTATTTAATGCTATTTTGCTAATTGTTTTTCAGTTGCTTTTATAGTTGTCTTCTGTTCCTTTATTCTCATCTTGATCTCTTTCCTTGTGGTTTGCTGATTTTCTTTAGTGTCTTGTTTAAGTGTTTTTCTCTTTGTTCTTCATATATCTTTTGTAGGTTTTTGGTTTCCAAGAGGTTTATGTATATTAGTCTTTATCTATCTAAGCAGATAGGCATTTAAGTTCAAATATATTCAATAAGGACTACATTTTTACACTCCTTCTATGCCGTATGTTATTGATGTCATATTTTAAATCTCTTTGTATTGTATATCTCCTAACTACTTAACATAGTTTGAGTTGAGTTTGATACTTTTTTCTTTTAACCTTCATAGTAGTTTTTAAATGTCTAATTTGCTGTATTTATTGAGTATCTGGCTTTACCTGTGAAGTTTTTCTCTTTTTTATATATTTTTATTTCTGGTTATGGCCTTTCCTTTTCTACTAGACCCTTTACCATTTCTTGTAAAGCTGTTTTAATGGTTATGAAATCCTTTAGTTTTTGCTTGTCTGGGAAATTCTTTATTTCTTCTCAGATTCCTTGCTGGGTAAGTTATTCTAGGTTGTAGGGTTCTTTCTTTCAGCACTTTAAAGAGGTCCTGCCTCTCCCTTCTGGCCTGTAAAGTTGCTGCTGAGAAATTAATTCATAGCCTTATAGGGTTGTTGGGGCCTGCCCTGCCTGGTCTCAGGAAGTTGTTACCCCCTGTAACTTAGGCTGAGTGAGAGACCTCCAAACCAGGAGACACTAAGGAGACAAAACTTATTTCCCTGGCATGAATACTGCCTATTCTGTGCCTGTCCTCCAATGCTTGATCAGTTAGCCAATAATGGGTAAGATTTCCCAAGGAGGGAATTGCCTAAGACAGGCATGATCACGTGGAGGCCTCAGAGAAGAGACCCAGGGGGCTGTGGAAATGAAGGGGTGATGGTCATCAACCCCTGCCCCCTTGGCTTTGTCAAAGCCTGAGTCCTTGATCTTAGTTGTGAGAAATCCAAGTCTCCTGGCTGCCTTTGTCTCCTCTGCCCAACTCAGGCCTGTGGAAATAACAGGGGTGGTGCAGTCCAGCCCAGAGTTGGTGGACCCCCAGGGTAATCAGGCCTGTGTCATAGAATACACAAGATATTGTGAAATCTGCTTGCTGGAGGATGCTCTTGAATTAGAATATAAAGGCATGGGCGGGAAACGAGACTAGCCTTTTAGGTCCTGTAGTGATAAAACCCCAAACTCTGCCCAGAATCCCAGCAGGAGTTCTGTTAGACCCTTTGAAAATTACCTATCCCTTTTCATCTTCCCTGCCAGACTGTAATCCACAAACCATGTCTGTACTCTTAATAAAAAGCCTGCTTGGGTGGGAAAATGGCGCGCTCTCCACTAGAGAGAGTGACCATGGTGCTCTCCACTAGAGAGAGTGGCTATTTCTTCCCTATTTCCCCACAGGACTCAGTTGTCCCTGTGTATATTTTTCTCATGTTTCGATGAGCCATCTGCAGCGTTCCATGGTCACTGCAGGTTGGTGGCCACATCATAGTGTCTCCTTTGTATGTCACCTGTTTTTTCTTGCTTCCTTCAAGATTGTTCCTTTATTTTTAACTTTTGCCATTTTAACACCAGCATGTCTTAGCGTGGACCTCTTTAGGTTCATCTTGTTTGGAACTCTGTGCTCCCTGGACCCGATGTCTGTTTCCTGTCCCAGGTTAGGGAACTTTTCAGTCATTGTTTCTTCAAATAAAAAAAATCTGTTCCTTTTTCTCTTTCTTCTCCTTTTGGGGTTCCTATAATGCAAATATTTGAGTGCTGATGTTATCCCAAAGTCCTTTAAACTATCTTGTATTTTTGTAATTCTTTTTTCTTTCTGCTGTTCTGATTGGTTAATTTCCACTAGTCTGTCTCTGGGTCACAGCTCCATTCTGCCTTAGCTAATCTATGTTGATTCCTTCTAATGTGCTTTCTATGTCAGTTATTGTATTCTTCAGGTCTGCTTGGTTCTTTCTTGTACTTGCTGATTCTTTGTTGTTTTCCCTAAGTTCCTCTATTCCATTCTCAAATTTGGTGAGCCCCCTCAAGATTGTTTTTTTTTAATTCTTTATTAGGCAAATTACTTATTTCCTTTGCTTTAGAGTTTTTTTTTAAACTGGGGATTCTCTTTGATCCTTCATTTGAGAGATACTCTTCTGTCTTTTCATTTTGTTTGACATTCTGTCTTTGTTTGTATCATGAGACAAAATAGCTGTTTCTACCAGTACTGGAAAAGTGGCTTTGTGAGCAGTGGCCTCTGTGCAGCCTGGGTGCTGGGGCTGATAGCAACCATGCTGGTATGTAAGGCATGTGAGTCTGGCCCACCTAGCACAGCAGCTTCAGGTGGGAGGCCAGGTGCATGCAGTAATGCCCTATTGATCCTGCCTGCTCCCTTTGTTGGGGCTGGAATGGGCTCTGGCAATGTGTTGGGGAACACACTGCAGTGAGCTTGCAGGCAGCCCCGAGCAGCTGGGCAGTGGCCTCACTGGCCCTATGGGAGTGGAGGGGGATGTAAGTGATGGCGCTCGCCGCAGCCCCACTGAGAGAATTCCCGAGACTCTCCCACCTTCTCTATCTAGTCTCTCTAATTCGTAACACTGAAAGTGGTCAGTGTAGAAGCAACTGCTGTGCCAGCTCTAAGTGCCAGGTGGTTGTGGGAAGGTGCCCTGGAGCCAAACACATGCTCAGGGTGCCAGGCAGAGCCTGCTAAGAGGAGCAGCTATCCGCAGGGAGTCCGGGTGGGTATGCTGATGCCCCATTTTTCCTGCCAGCTCCCTCTGTTCAGAGACAAAGGTGCCAGGCAACGTATCTGTGAACTCACCAAAGTGGTGCTGCAGGCAGGCCAAAGCACACTATGGAGGTGGAGGTGGAGGGGACTGTGAACAATGAAGCTTACCTGTGCCTCAGCCTGGAGAATTCCTGCAGCTTCTAGAGGGCTCCCAGCCTTCTCTGTTCAGTCCTTGTGCCTTGTTTGTTATAAGAAGCTGTTCATTCAGCACTCTGTCGTTCTGTGGGAGCATTTGTTACCTATAAACATGTATTTTTGATTTCGTTCATGGGAGGGGCGAGTTCAGCGTCCTCCTAGGAGGCTATCTTGCACTTCCTTGAACTTGACGTTTTTTCACCTTCAACTTTTATAGAAAAACACTTATTCAACTTCTGTTGAGTCCAGTCCTTTCCTCTCTATGTCGAAAGCTTCCTCCCTGGTCTAACACTTATAACTTTACAAAGAAATACACCCATTTGACAGATGTATAATTCCTCTCAGGTGGACACAACTTTTAGTGTGGTGTATTAGGTAATGCTTGGAAGAATGAGGACACACTTCAGTGTGAAGGTTGTGGGCCTAGGGGTCCTGGGCTAGACGTCTCACTAGTAGAATGAAGTCATGTGTGATGTCAGTCACCTGAGGAACAGGTGGGCCCTCTGGTAAATCTGTGGAAATGGGGAAGGAGTTTCACTAACAAAAATGCTCTTTAAGTTAGATGTCCAGGTAGTTGCTCCACATCACGCTTTTCAAAGATGGCTTTACCACCTGGAACACACTAGAAGGTGAGGGTCTCAGGCAAGAGGCATATAGGGATGCCAGCTGTTGGGGCGAGTGCCGTGTTCAGAGGAAAACATAACAGGGCAAACTAACTATAAAAGCATCAGCGACTCATGTTTTATTAATCAGATTAGTTTTCTGAGCACTCTTCCTGTGTTTCCACTTTATTCTTTTTTATGACTTAGTAAAGACTTTTATAGGACTTAGCTTATGTCTGCTCTGGAAGGGGACAGAGCAGACCTCCCTGGAGTCAGCATGGTGGTGGCGGTGGATGAGCTCAAAGAGAAGGTACTGAGTCAGAGCAGCTGCAGAGCCTGGGAGGGAAAGCAGTGAAACCGCTGAAGACGTGGCTACGTAGCTCAACTCCTGTTCCATCACCTACTAGCTGCATGACCTGCATCGAGTTACTGGACACCTCTGCCTCAGTTTCCTTACCCATTGAACGATAATAATGATATCCACTCAATATGCCGGGAAGATGAAGCACAGGGTGGGACAAAAGTAGGTTTATAGTTTTGAGTATGTGAACTAGAGTTATTCTTGTATTATTATTTATTAATTATTGTATTATTTTCCATAGGAGCAACTGTAAACCTACTTTTGCCCCACCCTGTGTATCAGTATATGTCAGGTGCTTAAAATGGTGCCTAGTATATAGCAAATATTATACCACCCCCTTTTTTTTACCAGGAAACTGTACTTTTGGCTCTAAATTTTGGAGGTTCTGCCTTTAACTTTGTGAAGATAAATGCCAATCTTATATTCTTCATGCCCTCAAAAATTTGCTAACCTCCATTTGCCTCCCTGATCAAGATTTTCTAGTCTCTAAACTATACATTGCATCTTATCACCAGAAAACTACAAATGGTTCAATCTTCAAAGTAACACACACACACGCACGCGTGCACACACACATACGCACGCACACACACACTAGATTGAATGTAAATAATTTGTTTACTCATCTGCATCCCCTAACAGACTGAGTTCCTCATGGGTGAGATTGTGGGTTATTCATTTCCCTCTTGTTTCTGATGATACTCCCTATGTGATAGGTGGTCCATTAATCTTCATTGAATACATTAACAAACAGAATAAACCATAGTGTTTACAATGAGAGTGTAAAGTCTGCAAGGGCAAGCACAGGCCTTTAATACACACTCTTAAATCTCACTGATATTTAGAACTTAGTAAATGATCAACAAATAGTTATTGACAATCTCTGTTGAACTCTGCCACACAGGAGTAGAATCTGTTTTATATTACTGTTAACAAATGTTTTATGACTGTATGCCATGTTCTCATAATGAGATTTAAGTTCTTTTAGGGTGAGGATAGTATTTTATACATTGCTGTCCCCACAGTGACTCCTGCAGTGCTGTTTAATGAATGCCCATTGATTGAATAACCAGGTATCCCAGCCTGGGTTATTTCCTTCCAACTTTTATGGCTTTTTATTTCCTGGAACAGTGTCTGGGCTCTCCCATTAGTGGTTCCTAGTGAAGATGTTGCTGAGGCCTCTGGGACCCACCTTCTTTATAGGGCCCTGCTGTGCTCTGCCAGGATTAACAACTCTAGGTGTCTCAAATGACACTCTCTTGAAAGCACCTGGCCATTGACTTTTGCCAGGAAATGATAGTGCTCCAGGGCTCATTCACTTGGCTGGCAGTGAATTGAGAATTCCGGGCAGCCTGTCAAACTTGGGAGGCCACTTTCAACTCTGCCCCAGCCCACAGAGACCTTCTCCATGTTCCCTTATCTGCCAGGCAAAAATGATAATTGCTTCTCATTGGTGCAATAGGAAAATTCAATATGAAGGCAGCAGCGTTTGAAAGTGCTTGAGCAGCATCAATGCCAGGTAGAAGCCAGAAAACTCCTTTTCACCCAATATTAGTACCTGTTGTGACCTGTGGCCGAGTGATGAAAATGATCAACGATTAGGAAGTGGAGATTTGTTCAGGTAGTGGCTGAATATGCCATTTTCCATTTTAATGCATTTTAATCTATTTACAGTATTTGTCATCACTGCAAGCACTGTGTTTAATTAGTAACACGAAAGAGATGAATAGCATTTTATGTCCCAGTCTTTTATTTCTTAGCAGATAGTGGAGTGCTTCCTGGGCAAAAGGAAGACCATGAGCAAAAGTTGTCATCACATATGATCTGACACTGCCCCCTGGTGGTCTGAAAGATAACTATAAGTATTTTAGCTGAGCAGTGAGAAGGATGAAGATTCAAGAGAATGAGGGAGCCAGATGCATATGGGATATTAGGAGTTTTGCAGTGAACATATTAAATTGAGGTACCTGTTATACAAATATACAAATGCAGATGTTGGTAGTCAGTTGGCTTTATGAGACTGAAGTTCAGGTGATAAATCTAGATGGAAAGTTTTAGAAGCTGTCAGCATGTAGATGATGTGTATGTTTGGGGCAGTGAAAGCCACATGAAGAAAGATATCATGGAGGAGAGAGTCACTAGTTATGTCAAATAACAAGTAAAATAAGATGAGGCCTGAGAATTAACCTTTGGACCTAGTGGCATAGAGATCATGGTAACCTGACAAGACTTGCACAGGTATAGAAGACTAGCAGGTCAAAGACTTATTAGAGGAGGCTCACGGGAGATGAGGAGGAAAGGAATGACAGCGAGCGGAGACAATGCTTTAGGAGCTCTGCTGCGCAGTGGGATGGAGAAATAGGTCAGTAGCTGGTGGGAAAATGCAAAAGCATTTTCTAAGATGGAAGAAATAAAAAAACAGGTCTTTATGCTGATGTTGTAGAAAAGAGAATTCCTGGAGCAATTTATCAGAGTTGATGAGAAAGGATGGGTCTAGTGTAGAAATGGAAGCACTGTGGTAGTAGACAGGAAAGCAGAACAGCATGTGGCAAGCAGGGAGATGTGTTGTTGGGAGCCTGTGCATATCACAGCCTAACTACTTCACTTGCTCAGAGAGTCATCAGCTGCATGTGAACAGAGGAGAGGAGATGTTAGAAATTTGAGGAGGTTTAATGGAGCATAAGAAGAAAACTGGAGAAATGAAGTGTGGTTGCTGGGTAACATGAAAGGCTTGCTTGCAGTTCATGTTCATGAATTTAAAGGAAGACCTTTAAATTCAGAATAGCTGTGTGACTTCTACAGAGATGTTCATCTGTATGAGAACAGGCATGGACTAGATGGAGAGTTAGTTTAGGAGGGGTTATGGCTTTGGCCAATTGAGAACAACACAATAAGGTCGGGAGTTGTGGGATATCAAAGAGAGAGACAGCAGTGATTGCCCATGGAAAACAAGCTGATAAGGAGGGAAGTGGTGAATGTGAGGGGAAGGGGCATTCAGAGATTGGAATCCAGTGTGGCTGCAGGATAGGTGTCCAGGTACCAAAGGTATTTGGCTGGAAAGGCAGGAGATGGAGGTCAGAGAGTGAGATGTATGGCATGGAGATGGTGGAGGGGTTAGGATTATTGATAATGATAAGGTCTAAGGAATAACTATGAGAATGAGTGACTTAGAGGAAGCAGAGAAGGGAGGGACTCAGAGCGGAATGTGGAAGTGTCATCTGTGTGGATATTAAAATGGCCAGTCATTTGGACAGGAACAGAATTGAAAGAGTAGCAGTGACTGGGAACTAGAAATCCTAGGGAAGTGAGAGGACGTGCCCTCAGGGCTGGTGGTAAACACGGCAGTGAAGGAGAGAGGCTGAATAGTCTGGTGACGTAAGATTCAAGAGCATGTGTTCTGGAGAGGTGCTGGAGTACTTTGGAAGTGACCAAGAAGAACAATGCCCAAGAAGAACTTAGCCCACCTTTTTTTTTCGTATTTGTTTATCGTTGTTCCTACCTTCTTGAGAAGCCTCCAGGGGAAACAGCACCCTCAGGGGTCTCCATTGAGAAAGATGTTGTTTATAGGGAGAACTTAAGGCTTAAAGGGAACAGTGCACATACATTGTTCAGGACAGAAAGGCCAGGGATTTCTTTGTCACCAAACTTCATAAACTGTACTGGTGCCATACTGTTCCATTTCTGAAAATGGTTTTGTGCAGCCAGACTCCAGTTCCTGAGGAACAGATGGGGGCTTCGTGGCTTGAGGCCCCCAGGGGTTCCATGGTGTGTAGCTGCAAGCCTGGTGTTACATTTCTTGTCACTGAGTTGTCCCCAAGTGACTTTATTCTGTTTTTCTTTCCTGTTAGATGTTAGCAAGTTTTCCAGTTTTCACAGACGTTTAATTTTCTGATAATCTTTGTAGGACATTAAGTTTAATTTCAAGCTCAAATAATTTAAAACTAAGCAGACACTATCAGATTACAGAAGAAGAAAATATAATGGTTACTAATAGTTATTAAGTGCTTACATATACCAAACACTGCCCTAGGTATTTTTCTCATTTTAATTGAGTCATTTATTCTGTTCATTCATTTGTATGTGTGTGTGTGTATTAAACTTGCCAAATACTAGGGATTCAATAATAAATTAGAGGCTCTGCCTTAGAGGAGCTAATGATTAAATGAGAGAAACAATTAAGCAAACAGAAATTATAACACAGTGTGAAATATGTTAATAATTAATAATTATTGAATATTTGCTATGCACCAGGTGCTGTGTGAAGATACTTTATATTAGCACATTTAATCTCAGCAACCTTTTCAGATGTTACATTAATCATCTCATAATAATGTGCTTAATCATTTCAAGCCTTGGTGGCTCATGACAACAAATACTTTTTTGCATGTTTTCTTTTCTGTTTCAGGATGTTAGTCAGCTGGGCTTAGCTCCATGCTTTTGCATGTGTTCAAGTCAACTCATGTGTCTGCACATTTCCCTGCCCAGCAGCTCCTGTATGACTTGTCCTCATGACAAATTACATAAGCGAGAGCTGGCAAGCTTCTGTACATTTAAAGGCTTTATTCACGTCAAATCCATCATTATTCCAGTGGTCAAAGTGTGATGCATGGCCAAATGCAGCATCAACTCCCCCCTGTGCTGGGAGATACTACAGAGTCACGTGGCAATGGGCAAGGGTACCAGGAGAGAGTGAGGAGTTGAGTGCAATGAGTCTGTCAACCACCTCTAAACTACAGATGAGGAAATTTGAAGAAGATAAGCAATGTGTCCAGGGTCAGAGAGGTAGGAACCTTAAATCCTGAGCCCAAGCCCTTGCTCACTACACTGTTTTGCACAGGGTGCTTTGGGAGCACATCAGAGAGGTGAGTGGCTCACCAGCTTAGTGTGGTAGGAACGGTTCGAGGAAGGCTCTTAGGGCAATCCTGGGGCTGACCTTATTAGTATTGGCCAGACTAAGAGTTCCAATCTCATTTAGCAGCAAAGAGGTCATTGGTACTGGGAGTTTCACTGGTGTGTGAGAGCAGAAGGCAGATGCTGGTAGGCTAAGAGGTACAGAGGAGGTGAAGGAGGAGAAATAGCTTCTAGAAGCTCGACTGAGATGGGTGGAAAAAATAGGGCAGTAGAATTAGAATAGAATAGGGCATGGCACTTCTTTTTCTTCAAAGACCTGAGTGCTTACTGCTGACCTGATAGTTAGTAGAGAGGTCCTGTTCTCTAAAATACCCATCACATTCTTGCCCCTTGGTACTGGATGGGCCCCCTGGATTGCAGGTGGCGAGGAAGAGAGAAGAGTTGGCTATGACCCAGGAAGAGAGGGGGGGATAATTCAATGAGCACAGGCACTCTTGCTCACTCCTGTGGTCTGGCTTACTGTCTGACATACCGTTCGCAGAACTGAATTGATATGTTTATTTAATTGGTACTTATGGTGAGAGGTACCACATTTATCACAAGCAGGTTTAAAAGACTTTTGGGGGTACCCATGGATTTAAATGAAATGTTAGTAGACCTTGTTTTTACCTTAAATACACAGAAGGGTGTGCTGAAGCCTCAGCAATGGGGATTGGCATATTGAGAAATTATAACTTTCAGAGGTGGTTGACCCAAGTGTGCAGGAGAAACTTCTGTGTGCTACAGTTTTCTTTTTCCTTTTTGTTCTCTTTCCCTTTAAAATAATGCCTGTGACTCTCATTACCACAGCAAGCCAATGAAGAAATTAATTTTGCCTTTTAGTGCCTGAGATAAATAGTCCAGGAGCTTAGATAAGGTCTCCCTCCCAAAACCATGCCTTTATTTGTTTCTTTGGCTCTTGGGGCTCCAGTGGATTGGAACTATGTAACAACATGAAAGGTTGAAACATCCCATGTTAGACTGGGAATGAGGTGGCTGGCGGAGAGCGCTGTGTGATGGTGAAAGGAGTTTTAATCCCTTAATGCTTGTTAATAATAAGAGCTCCAAAAGTCTGGGGCTTATCTGAAAGGAGCTCATCTCATTCGGGCTGTGTGTCTTTTGCAGATGGCGCTGTGCTCTACTTCATCTTTATTCTAGGCCACGGGAGAAGACAGCGTGGTGAACAGTGAATTTGCTCTTACACCTCCCCTGGAGGTGGTGAACCACTTCTGCTCACATTTCACTGACCGAAGTGCGGAGCCGAGTTCACAGAGACCCACACTGGACATGCATAGCAGGGGCAGGCGACAAACCTCTGTGGTTGTGTTTTACTGAGCTTTTGTGGGTTTCATCGCAGCCTGATCTAGCCTCTTCTGGCGCTACTAGAGTGAGGATCATCTCTAGACAGAACACAGCATGTACAGAGTGGCCAGAAATTTCATGCCAGAGTGAAGAGTTTGGTGTCCAAGGAGAGTAATTGTTTTGAGAGAAGAGAGGGATGGTGGGGCACTTTGAGGCCATGTAGAGGAGTGAGCATTTTATGCTGCTGATAAAGGAAGGGAGAGGCTTGGTCACGGTGTAGAAAAGGCTGCAGACTGGAGCAAAGGGGCCTTGTTAGTTGGTTGTTGTAAGAGTTGAATAGGACCCAGACTAGGGCAGTAGTTACGGGAGTAGAGGAGCAGCAGGGAATGCGGGACGGCCAAGGGCACAAAATGATGCTGCTTGACGATCCATTGGAAGTGGCATTAAGGACAGTGAGGACTCCAAAATGACTCTGAGGTTATTTGGAGAGGACATTAGGAATCTTGGTTTTGCTCTGGACTCTGTATTTGCTTTAGGAATTTTTTAGCAAATTGCCTAACTAGAAGTTAAAGATGATTGTCTTGTCTAGGGCTAGGGGAGGGGGGTGGAAGGGCCATCAGTACATGTTCACCTTTGTTTTCTCTTCTGAGGTGTTGTAGGGCTGGCGCCCGCCTCCAGAAAAATCACTGTTTGTCAACGCCCAGGCCTCCCATACATTTTCTGAGTGTGAAAGAGATAGGAGGGGTGGGTGGGTCTTCAAATCAATGGAATTATGTGAATTTTCTTCATGGGACATTTCAAAGTTATAGACACAATTTAAACATAGTCTTGAGGAAACCAAGACACTCTGTAAAATATCTGTAAGTGGAACCAGACTAATAAATTGTGGGTAAGTTTAAAACAGCATGATTTCTGGAGGGAACTCTCAGTTCATCTCCTAAGGGGTCGGGAGCATCTTTAGGTGACTGAAACCCTACTGAAATAATGTTTCCTGAGAGAAGCAAGGCCATGGGTTCCCTGCCCTGACCTGTCTTTGTCCAACTCAAGCCCCAGGTGCTTTCTTTCAATCATCCTGTGAGGTGTACTTGTTCATTTTTTTCTACTTGGATTCCTTTGTATTTCACTCCCACTTTTTTGAATAAGATGGAATGGTTTTCTTTTTGTGCCCAATGGCCAATGGAACATGCTGTGGTTGCAACAGAAATCCTTGGAGTGCTGTCACCAAGAATCCACATACCGGCATCAACTGCATCATTTGCACTGGGCCTTTGTGAGACTGCAGACAAGAAATGTACATTCTCAAGCCTTCACACTGACCTCAGAAAATCAGAAAATCAGAAAATCTGGGTGGGGCGCCGCAATCTGTTTTTAATGAGCCCTCTAGATGGCTCTCAAGCCTGCTGAAATTTGAGGACCACTGGTCTAGAGAAGCTTCTTAGACATAACCCATCCCCACCAGGGTGATGATATTTGAGGGTGGTCTGTGGATGAGCTACTAGCAAGGACAGAAATGGTGAGAAGTGAGCATAGTGAGCTGGGGTAAAATCTGGGCCTTACTCTCTTCACCTTTGAGATTCGGCAGCTGGACTGGTCAGCAATTCCAATTTAGGGACACAGAAACTAGTTTGAGAAATACTACCCAGAATGTAGAAGAAATTGTTGTCACTATTTCCAATATTTCAGAGAATTTCATGGAAATTATGATTCCCCTCAATGTGCTATAAGGACTTGTCAAATATCCTGCTTGCTAGTTGTGGGCCAAAATAAGCGACTGGACTATGAGCTTCTCAGTCATTTTTTTTTTTTTTTTTATTTCCAGGGCTTAATCACAGGGTGTGGCTCAGTGGAAGCTCTTCAGGTAAGGTTTTCCAAATTGAGTTATATAAGAAACAGTGTGGAAATATAGCTTATTTTATGCCAGTCAGAAGCTCCAATTGACTTTCCAAAACAAGATCATGGAGCTCCTATTTTTAAGCATATGTGTGTCCCCTGTTGCAATGTCAGATTCACACAAACAAGATATTCAGGATGGAGACCAGGTGGCTTCAACCCTCAGCTTGGCTTGTTCAGTGCTGCTGTGGACGATAGCCCAGTTTACTTGTTCATGAATCCATGTGGTTTCAATTCTGTGTGATTTCCTGCTAAAACTGGACGTGGTTCCTGTAGGACCATCTGGGTCCCGGGCAGGACCCCGCTGTGCCCATGTGCGCACTGTTGCACAGCAGCACACAGTTCAGCAGGGTGGCAGGGAGTTCACAGTTTACCAGGCTGAGGAAGTGGCCTGGTGCCACAGCAGAGACTGTAAAGTGGTGCCAGGAACTTTCCAAGTGCTTCGAAAGGGGCTCTCCTCCTCAGAATGATCAGTCTGAACCTGTGGTATCTCCATCAGTCCTGCAGGTTTTAGGAGAACAGATTGAAGACACTTCCCACTGTGTTGGCCTGACAGAGGGACGGAGAAAAGAAAGAGGCTGCCTGCTGCTGCAGAGGGAAGTGAACCAGTAGGATCCTTGCTTCCTCTGAGTTCGAGTTATTGTCTCGTTGCTCATTTGGTTGTTTGTTTTAGATAATTTTTATGAGTTTATTTGAGTCAAACTGATGATCTAGGGAGCAAGATCTCAAATGCTCCAGTGTCTCTTTGCTTATGAGATCGTCATATGTACTGGCCATTTTGAAACCTGAACTCCAGGGTCAGACCCATGAAGGGACAAGAGAACAGACCAAACTTTTGTTAGTTCACAGAACTCCAATTCTTTATTAATCACAGCTTGCTCACAATGACATACAGGAAAATAGCACTAATGAAGAGTAAATATGCAGGCAGCAACCTTCAGGAGTTGGAAGTTGGGGAGAAATGACTTCAAAACTGCGATAGTTAATTACGGCGGGTATCTGGTGATTCCCTTAGTTGGCACTATGCCCTGTGTACCCCCTTCACTGTGTCAGCTCTCACAGATGGATTTATTTATTTTTTTAATCAGCAGGATTGCCTCACACTGGGGAAGAAAGACCAGTTTGAGTGGAAGTCCACAGTGTTTCCAGCTGTGTGTGTGTGTGCACCTGTGTGTTTTAATGCAACAACCAACTCACAGTTTCCAAGCGAAAAGTATTCTTCAGTAGCGTCATGTACTTGTACTATAGGTAAGAGCTTAAAATGAACATCATCAATCATGGCATCCACAAATGAGCCACTCGACACATTAATTCATTCCATCCAAAGAACTTAAACTAGTGATTTAAGCAATTTCACGGCTGCTGGAACTGTTTAAAATGTAGCACTTTAAAGGTTTGGTTTTTTGCTTCTCCCCAGATTGACTTCAGGTTTGTCCTCTTATCCATCCCTTTCTAAAACCAAAGCACATTGGTAGCACACAGTCCAGTAGAAGCAAAAGTCAATGCTATGATTGGTGGTTATTCTTAGCCTGTTTTTTTTTTTTTTTCATGTTTAGGCAGTACATAGATTATGGTGTGGAGACATCACACCTATGTATGGTGTAGGGATGGTGTTAGTCAAGTTCAGAGGTGACAGAGCTGTCTAGGTCATTAGGCAATGGTGGATTTCTAGCACCATAGACTGTCTACTGACCCCGTTTTTCTGTTGGAATGAAAAGGGCAGGGAAGGGAGTCAGACACGAGGAGCTTCGAAAAGAACAGACCTAGCAAATTCATTTGAGTGGAAAGACACAACATCAAAAGCCTGTTACAGGACATGTAAGATTATGAAATAACTTGCATAATGCAATACTTGTATTTTTTAACAAAAATGTAAGTATTTACAAAATAAGATCCAAGGTACTTTTTAAACATCAAGCAAAACATTCTGCAAAGAGACCGTATTGATTTCTTTTATTTTTTGATTCTTTTTTTTAATAGTGAGTTCTTTTTAAACCATGTCATACATTTTCCATACTGATATCATGTGACCCATTATGATATAGGCAGGGGGATTTCCTAGCAGTGGGGCATGCCACACCCTCCATCAGCTCAGCCGGACAGTTCCACCTGCAGTTCCTTGTTCCTGCGCACCTCCGCAGCATGCCTCTCCTGAAAAACAAGGGGCAGCAATGTCACAGAGCCTGACATTTGCTTCACACAGAGCCAGGAGGGCCTGCCCCCTCCTTTGCATGCTATGTGCTTGACTGCAAGTAACTCAGTTTGACTCCTGCCTTTAGGAAATTTTCTCATTTTCCGAGAAAGGAAAACATGGGACCCAGTATGTGTCATATTGCAGAATATCTTACAAGACTTATGGCATCTTTAAAAAACAACTGCTGTATTTGATTAAAACTGTGAGCAAAAGAGAATTTTAAATATTGTGGGCACTGTATAAATCCAGAGTATAGCAATAAAATGTCATATTGTTTTTCCGCTTGTTTTTAATGGTGTTTTCCTTTTCCCTAATATTTTAAGGGCTTTATAACTCCTGATGGATACTTTAGGAGCATTAGATACAAAAATGTCCTGGCCTACATCAAAAGATAGTAATCAGAGTAATTGGATGTCCATTTAAATATTTAACTTTGAAGTTATATGTTTAACGAATATATATATTAGTGTTAAAATGGTTATTCCTGCTTTAACTTATTTTTCAAAATTAACTATTTGTTACAGTTCCCAGTTGGGTCTGAGAAGAAAGCAGCTATTGCTCAGGGTCACTGATGCCATCAGGTGGGGAATTTTCCACAGGCTGAACTGAGTGTCCTGCTGCAGTAAGATCAGGGTGTCCCATTCCTAGCAATGCCACAGGATTTTTGGGGGAGGGGGACCTAGGATGTGAGACAAAGGTGGAGTCACAATTATTCTGACTAGAACACAGCGGTTCTCTGCTGTCCACGCTACAAGCACCTGTCAGCAGCATCTCCTCGGTTAGTGGTGTGGGAAAGTGGGAATTAAGGACAATGGAGGAAGACTGACTGGTTCAGGGTCAGGTCTGTAAATTTTAGCCAGTGGAACTTTGTCCTCCTGCATCTCAGCCAAGCCTGATGTGACCCATTTAGGTGAAACCTGATGACAAAGTTCTGAGAATATGAAAAAACTAGCTTATATGAGCAAATAAATCTCAACTTTAAGGTTTTGGCTAAGGTACCAGGGGCTGTTCTGGCTTCTGCCCAGGTCACCCTGAATCTTCACACATCCTGAGGGCCTCATATCCCCTTCTCCAGAAAAGCTTTAAAAAATTTCTTAAGTGTACAGGCACCCATGAAAATCTCCATGAAATTTAAATGTATATATTTTTAGGGTTTATGTATGATTTCCTTTGGTTCTTGCCTGATATTTTGAGTCAGAGAATAGGAGGAAAAACAAAGAGTCATTGGAATGTCGATAAGGCTGCCTGATTCTTAGACGAGATGGGCCAACTCTAATAGACGACATAAAAGTTTCTAAGAAATACTCAGAAAATAGGGCACTGATCTTGTTTAAACTCTGTGTTCTGATGACAGGGACAGTCCCACACCTCCCTGTACCTCCAGTGCCTGCCACATAATAGCACCCAGTACAGGAGGGGAGGGTGATGCTCAGAAAAGGATAGAGGCAGCCTTTTTCAAAGGTCCTCTTTCTCAGTGCTCAGTCCGATTTTGGGGAATGGACAGAACTACACTACTCAGAACTACACTGTCCATTTTCAAAGGTATTTTTAAGGGGTGGTGGTGGAGGTGGTGCTGGTGGTGGTGGTGGCTAGTTAGCATAGAGCCTGCAGAAGGGCAAGAAAAAAACATTTTCTGGAGGATCTCCAGCATTGCACCTCCTGACTGATGGGAACCAGTTTATGTACAGGGGCAAGGAGGAAGGCACCAGGGTATCAGAACACAAGGAAATGGACATTCCCCAGTAGCTTCTCTTTACAATGGTGTCATGGGATGTTGTTATAGCCAAATTTTCCATGTAAATGTTCCTACATGGAGAGAATGGGCTTCCCACCATTCATAAATACTCTGTCCTTTTCTGATAAATATATATTTCCAACCTAATATTTATATACTTATTATTACATATTAAAGATTAAACTAAACTTAAACATTATATATTCTATATTTATGAAGTATCAAATATTTCCAATAGATTGGCTCTGAAGGCTTGCACAGCAGTCTTTCATTCATTTGTAAAGCACAAATCAGCCTCCCTGAATCTGTTCCCCACTGGAAAGTGTGACAAATTCCCAGCCCACCCTGCAGCCCCACCGGGTCAGTCTATTCTGGGAAGCCCCGTGCACGGGTGATATGTTCTCTGCACGTGCATGTTTTGATCGTGTCGTGGTGTATGCACGGTTGCGTCTGAATGAGTGCATCTGCTCAGGGCTCTGTGGTGATTACCTTTTCCTGCAGACGTTCAATAATAGCAGCTAGATTAGCCTCGCGGTTCTCCTTAATCTGTTCCATTTTCAGGATCAGCTTTTCCTCCGCCATTTTGCTGAAGTTGTTGTTTTCCTCCAGTGCCTTCTGCAGAACTTCTCGCTCGTGCTCCCGCTTCTCCGCCAGCTGTTTCAGCACCTGGGCCTCCTGAGACTGCGCAAGAGAAACAGTCACTCAAGGCAAGCTGAGGGGAACAGCGCCCTGGACTCCAGTGAGCTCTCAGCAGACGAACAGTCTGTCCAGTCTGGAGCACTGCTGTCCATCCTGTTCTCATCCCTCTGGCTTAGGGTTTCCACAGGGTGGTTAGTGGGGAAATGTGGTTAGCTGGATTTTCAGATGTGAATTTTTTGGACAGGTTGTCTTAGAAGAAGAAACATTTAACCCTCAACAAGGAGTTTTTGTTTCTGTTTTTCATAAATTGCTGCTAAGCGTTTATACAGCAGGAGATGACTGTAGTTAATCACTGGATAGCAACATCCATTGAAGCCTGAGCAGAATAGGCAGGACTGAGGCAAGCTCCTGTTTTTTTCTGGCTCTTTGTTTTTCAATAAGATGTAGGCTGGGTCCTGCAATGAGCTTGAGCTCCCTGCTTTCAACAATATAATCCCCAAATTCACTTTCTTCTTTTATTCCATGCCCTCCTCCCCCGCCTCCCTTTTATTCATGTGTCAAGTTATCTTTCCAGACTTGTCTGCAGTGTGAACAATGTCCACATGGCCGCAGACAACAAGTCCTTGTTTGGACCTTTCTGTGACATTCTGAGGTCCCTGGGTCATCTTTGAAACCTCATGGTTGCTCATGATTAGACCAGAAACTTTTTCTCCACATTCTAAGGACTGCAACCCTCCTGCAGCAGCAGGGGGAGATGAAGTTCCGTTACAGTGAATGTTAGCAGTCACCTGGGAGCTTGATAAAAGTGCAAATGCCTGGTATCCACCTCTAGAGATTCCAATTCTGTGTCTCTTTGGTGAGATCTAGGAATCTATATATTTGATAAGCATCCCTAGGGGTTGTATTACAGTCAGTTCTCAGTCTACTTTTTGAAAAATACACTGGGATGGGCTTCAGTGTCAGGCTTGTGTTCAAGTTTTAGCTGTGTTGGTGACCCTGGACATGTTAACTTCTTTCCATATTCATTTTCTTCTCCACAATTACATACTAATTAATACCGAACTATCCACATTTAAGCCTAAATTATTATCCACTGATTGTTTCTGGGTAATTCCTTGGGATTGCTGATCCTCTGAGATGGCCTTCACATGACTAAATGTGAGAGTCCAAACAATGGTAGATCAAACATATTCCACAGGCTGTGAAGTATTACTACCATTAAATGCATTAATAAGAAACCATTTTTGTTTGTGGTAGTGGTTGGGGAGGTCTCATTGGACAAATCTTGATGTATAAATAATACGAAGTCTGACAGGAGAAGAAGCTTCCCTTCAGATAAAATTCTACAGGAACAGTAAAATCAGAAGCCTTAAGAATCCTTGTTGATGTGTTTATTTTGATGTTGAGGGGCTCATTGGGAATTAGAAAGAAAATCCTGGGAACTGGCCCCACTTCTGGTTTTAACCCCATAATGGTTTCACTGACATCTCAGTGGACCTACCACATTCCTGTTCTGTTAGAGTGATCCATGAAACCAACATGAAAAATAAGGAAGAAATGCTCACACAAAATAAGTTCAAAATCAATGGAGTCTTTCTGGAAGAAATATGAAAAATATTTTCCAGCCAGTTCATCCCTGTGACTCTAGGTGGGACTATTGGTAAAGTGTCCCATGTTATTTTTGTTTATATCCTGCTACTAGAACTACTGAATCATTTCAGAGAGAAAGAGAGACTGACTGAAGGTGTGTGTGTGTGTGTTTAAAGTGTCTCTCTGAGAGCAGCCTTCATGCAATTAATATTTTTTGGCATATAGATAAAGATAGTGCCTCTCTCACAGGATTGTTTGTGAGCATCAAATGAAATAATGTTTGCAAAGTAATCAGCACAGTGCTTAATAAGGAGTGAGTTAGTACTGAGCAAATGATAGCCATTATTACAAAAAGTAAAACTCAAAGTCCTGTCACTGGGAGATGATGGCAATTGAAACTATTGGTATAGCTAAACTCAAATGTAAGACTTTGGCTATCTCATGCATGTAGACATTTGTTCAAACTTCCTTGGTTATTGACATCAGTGGATTCAGGGGGCCTCATGTTGATGACAGTCAACCCTTCCCTGCCTTCCTCCTCCACACCCACACTCACCCACTGAATAGGCTATATAAAATTTTACAGGAAAGTAAGCATCTCAAAGAAATAGGAGGAAAGATCTGATCCTTCATCTTGGAAAATTCAGTTCAACCTATGTAGCCTCCAGTCCAGAAAACTCTCTAGGGGGAGAGAAGTCTAGGTTATCACAAAACAAGGTTGCCATGTGTCCAAGTACTAGAGATAAGGTTATAACCTAGGTTTCTCTCCTAATGGACAGGAAACCATGTGGCAGCTTCAGGAGAGAAAAACCACATAGATCAAAATAAACCACGTAAAAATGTAACTTTGCAAAATCCTCTATCAGTAGCAGCCCTTTTGGATGTTTTTCCTCTGTGCTAAAAACAGGTAGACATGTGAAACTTCTGGTTGGTGTGTTAGCAGGTTCTTTTCTCCCTTCCTCCTCAGACTATCCAACATGGCCCTAGATAAGACCTACCTGGATAGATAGAAGCTACCTAGGTTTTCCATGGCTAATTTTCTGGAGGGGGAGCTGGGAGAATTACCGTGAATAGTTATCAAGAGGCAACTACATGATTTTTAATTTTCAGATGCTCAAACTAACTTTGGCACTTTGCAGTCTTAATTTTCTTTTGTGAAAGAGCTAATGACCTTCGGGAGAGAGCAGGGGAGAAGGCCCAAGAAAGAAAGCCCTTGGAATTAAAAAGCTAAAGTAGCAACATACACCCTTTAAAACGTCCTGCTTTGGTGGGACATGCTTGTTCTGTGTGAGCAAACACCCACAGGCACCACTGCCAGTGATGGAGAGAAGTCTGTTGCATTTACTAGAGTGGCGTTTGGCTGGGTTGAAATGCCCCGATTAATGGTGTTAGTACTTCTGCAGCGACTGGGGCTAAATGAGATTACACAGCCTAGGTGTCAAGTGCATTCTGTTAGCACAATTAGTGGGGTGAAACAGAAACAGAAGGCAGGCAGTACAGAGTGTTCTCATGTGAGATCCCTGCAGCATGACACAGGCTGATCACACTCAGGGCTTCTGAGGTACCTTCTGACATACTGGAAGGGACTGTTACAGCCACCATTGTCTCAACTAATGCATTGGTAAGACCTAGTAATAACCTATGTTCCTAATATTTAAAGCTCAAGTCCATGACAAAAATTACAGGATGAGAAGTTGATTACAAAATGGATTCCTCACTGAGAAAATATTTATGGCTCCCTATTTTGGTCCTTCCTCACTGGTGCTCAACTCTTAAACAAGTTCTTCAGGGAGCGAATAGTCTTGAGGGCCTTTCCTCTGTTCCTATGTCTCTGTATCTGCACCGCTATGGAAGATCATAGTTATGTTCTCTTTCATAGCCTAGCATCTAGATAACCACTGCCTGCAACTTCTCTAACTTGCTTCTCGGAGAAATATGTTCTTTCATTAATCTTGCTGAATCCTCCAGTCATAGCTTCAAGGAAGAAAATTGGTTCTGATCCCAATATTTTACCAATAAGCAAATAAGCATTTATTCCAGAAAAGTGCATGAAAACATGATAGGAAATCAGTATGAGGATGAAGGATAAAAATGTGATCTATAGGAGTAGAAGCATTTGCCTTCACTTTTGTAGAAGTCAAGTCCTCACTTCATGGTCAAATAAGTCCTTTTACTTTATCCCTTGCTTGCATAGATTAGCAGAGAGTAATCTTGATTGCACTGACTGACAGGGAGGCTAGAGAGCTGGGATTTGCTGAAAGCTATTAAATTTATTCAAGAGAAAAGGATCTGGCCATGGAGGGACATTTCTGAATAGCGTGTACTTAATGTAGAAGTTCACTGAAATACTAAAATAGAAAATTAGGGCATGAGAATGATCAGCTGATATAATGCAAATGCCAAGGTGAAGTATTTATAGAACCACGACATCCACCACGGCATTCTGGTAGACTAAGAAAGCTTTTCCATCCCGCCCTTGTAATAACAGAAGTGTGTTATTACCAAACAGCTTCTCTAGACATAAACCTTCTCACACTGATTTCAAAATCACTGAAGTAAGTACATGAGAGGCACACAAAGGGAGAAATAATGAGCCTAAGAAAAGAGTTATTGTACATTTAGGAGCACTTGAACATTTTCCAAAGAGGTTTATTACCATTTCTTATGTTATTGAGTATAAGAGTTTAATTGCTATGCAAATGAAATGGAAGATAAATTTGAGTTAAGTGGTTTATAAAACTCACTTTAATGCTAGGTACACATAGGAGATTTAAGACTGCATTTAGATAGGTCTAGTTTTCCATTTACTTCTAAAGTAAATACATTTTCTTATCCCACTATTTTCTTGTCCCTTCTCATCATTTGTATATATTACTTGCTGTCTAGAACCACTTATCAGACACTAGGTGTCATTGTAATAGGTTAAATGATACCTTTAATTATTGAATTACTGTTAACAATGAAATAAAATGTTAACCCAAATAAAGTTATAAATAATCTCTTATTAAAATATGACAAATGAATATAATTGTATGAAACAAAAAGATGTGATCTTCACTTTGTGCTGAAGGATCAGAAGCATACTAAGAAATGTAAAATGATTAAAATGTAAAGGTCTTTAGAATGAACCCATCAGCTAAGGCCTGTAATGCATTTACTGTGGGTAACTCCTTGGAACGGAACTACAGGGGAGACTGTGGCCCACGGGCACCATCTCTGAGGAGCAGAATGCCTCCTGATTGTTAAGTCATGAATAATTCAGCATTTTAGTTCAGAATCCATTGCTAAGCAAAGTGCTACTTCTTCTCCTGGGTTTGACTCTAATTGCCATTTATAATGTGAGATGACAACAAATAGAAAATATAAGTCTATCAAGTTTGGTGACTAATGATCCACTTTTATGCCATTTTATTAAAAACAAGCAACACATCTTTCTTTCTGAGGCTCAGTGACTTTAGAGTTGATTATGCCAATATTGTCAGTATGCCATTATAAATCACTGGACTGGTTTGAGTAGCATTCTTTTTAATTTAATCTATTTTAGCATAAGATTTTATCAGTGTCATTTAAATCCTTAACTTTTCATCATTTTTTTCATAATGTTATTTTTTCAAGCCACTTAATAATATTTGTTACCTATTAACCTTTCTTTGTAATTTGAAAAATGATATTCTTAATATTTAAAAATGTTTATGAAATACATTGTATGTTAGCATTCCAGTATCTGTGTTAATGGGAAGCTTCCTTTCTTTATAAAATTGTGAGTTTGCTAGACCATTATATCTGTGAAGTCAGGAACTGGATGGGTTTGTACCCAGTAATAGCTAACAGTATGTTTACAGTGTTTGTTATATGTCTTTATGCCTAATATAAGTAACTCTTATAGTTACTCTTTTAATTATCACAATACCTCCGTGCTACAGATCCAGTTATTTGTCTCATTTTATAGGTAGGTAAAATAAGACATAGAGTTTAGTGACTGGCTCAAAGTCACACGACTGTTAAATGGGGGTACCAAACTTTGAATCATGGGTATTCTCTTAGCCATGTGTGCTTAACGACTATGCTTTAAAAAACACTCTTAAACACTGTGTTTGCCTTAGAATGTCCATATAATTTACTGTCCAAACTGGGACACTTACGGGATTGAAATAATAATAATGATATCAAAATAGCAGGAGTCAGCTGGAGTTGTCCTGGGCCAACTGGGATGTATGGTTAGCTTAGCTCTTCTGCCTCTTGCTAAATAAATGTTTGTTGAATAAATAAATGGATGGATGGAAGGATGGATGGGTGGATGACAAAAGTGTTCATATCATTTTACCCATGCAAGTCAGTTGCAGTTTGAAACCTTGATTTCAAAACATGAGCTTCAAGCTGACCTCGTGAAATAATATGGTCTCATGGAGGTGAACACTAATTCTCAGTGATAACAAAAAGGGAGATGTCTTTTAGCCATGTGGTCAATTTCTAGTTCAACTCAGTTATATAAAGGTACAATTGTGGGTAAGTTGTTGCTCAGGGATAGGAATATTACCAGGATCATAAGTAGTTAACTCACGGAGTTTTATGAAAACTCCCAGTTAATTTGATCATCTTTACATCATTCTTCTTTTTCCTTTAACAGTTTCTTTCAAATTAAATACATAACCTAGAACCATAATGATGTTGAATTTTCATCTCTAAGTTTCCATTTTAGCTCAGTCACTGAGTTTGTATTCTAATCAAGTCACGGTATCTGCATATATGAATCCCATGCCCATGACCTCTAACATACCAGTGCTTGGGTGAGGACTTGGCCTTGAGTGTGTGTGCTCTCTCCCATTACAGCTTGTTATTTATATCTGTCAGGAGCAAAGTCCTGATGGACCGTAACTGAATAACCTAAATTAATTAGCTTATTACCTAAAGATATTAGGTGAATTACCTAAAATAATTCCATTTGGGTTGAATAAAGGTATTTTGATGGGATGAACTCCCATAATCACATAGTTGGTAACGATATATTCAGACGTAACTTCCGTCACTGTGTTTAAAGTCCTTGGGATTTCTGAGTGCCTTCCATCTTTAACATCCTTGACTTTTCTTAGTTATCTAATTGTGGAAAATTGAAATTTGTTAAAAGAAAAGGTCTCTAATACAAACAGGGACCACTGGGAAAAAAAGAAAAAAATGCCACCAAGGCTTAGAAGTGAGTAAAGGAAGATAGTCATAGATCCCAAAGAGGGTCCTGATCTTGGGAGGAGCAACTTCAAGGGCAAGTAGCCAAGCCTTGAGAAGGACAGGGCAAGCTCCTGGTGTTTATCCTGAGGGAAAGCCTTTTATAATAAGGGATCCAAATGGGGGAGGGGCACCAGGGTATTAAAGTTCTTTCAGTGTCTGAGACCTCTGGCTTGGCAAGTCTAAAAGCAGCAGTCTTTGCTTGAAGTAGGCTGACTCTAGGTCTACTGAAGACCTACATGCATTCAGGTGTCATTGTCCTCTGGAGCTTCTGCTTGGTGTATGGGCGTGTGTTGTGTGTGTGTGAGAGAGAGAGTGGGTACATAAATCTCTACTCACTATGTTATACACATGAAGCTATTATAACCTATGTCAACTACAATTAAAAATGAATTTAAAGAAATTATGGAAAATTACCTTTCTTCTTTCCTCAGCGGCCTCTAGTTTTTTCTGGATCTCCTCCAGGGACAGGTCTTTCTTCTTTGGAGAAGCTAAAGTTCGTGGGGCTTCTGAGATGGGAGATGGTGGCTTTAAGATCAGCTCAAAAGCTTGGCCAGAGGCACGTTTGTTGATTTGCTTCACTTCCATGTCTGAGAAATAAACATTTGAGAAGGTTAAGCATACAGAGCATGATGCATGGTCTTAGTTTAATAATTTTAATTCTAGCAATTGAAAGTAACATTGCTATCCTGTCAAATAGGAATAAAATGCAGCATAGGATCATTTGCTCTACCTTGTTTTGAAGATATAAGACCTCTTTCTTCAGTATAATTATGGATATATTTTAACAAAATAAATATTTACAGCATTGGAGAATTCAACAGTGTCCATAGGGAGTTGAGTAATGGCAGGCATACTTAGGAAAATATAGCCTGAAATGATTTTAATCTAAACTTTATTTTCCTTTGAATAAATATGAGCTTCACATGAAAAGCAAGTAGCACAGATATAGATATTTGTGTGTATATAAATTACCATGGCTGGAGGCATTTTCAGACTAACTGATGAGGGAAATAACAAAGTTCTCCAGTTCCCATATATAATCCTGTGGTTAGAAATCGCAGGAGCTGTTACAATGAATGTAGCTCCCTGAGGGGATGGAAATGCTGGGCCCCGGCACTGCTCCTGTGCAGAGCACCCTGCCAGTTCCCTGTGTACCCTTCGGTGCATTTGTTGAGCAGAGTCGTCATCAGGCATGTGTAGTGTCCACTCTGAGGAAGACACTGTGATGGGGTCCCTGTCTTCAAGGTGCTTAGAGTCTAGCAGGGACAATAAGACAAGATCCCACTATAATATCATTGCTTCTACTTTGTTGCTTCTTAGAACAACTTCCTTCAGGATGTCTCAGCTGTAGACAGAAGCCTGGAAAGGGTCACTGTGTTGGAGGGGGAAAAGGTGACATCTGCTTAGCTAAGTTACACACTGTGTGCATTTAACAACTGAAGAATGGCTAGCCATGTTTTTCACTGGCAGCTTAGGTACAAAAGATAAGCAGAATAGCAAACCCTCCAGTTTTAATGCTGTATAATATGATTTATAATATAAAGTAATATGATTTATAATATAAAATAGAGTGTTAGCTAGCATCTATTATGGCATTTATGATTACACAACTTAAACGTAGGAAAAGATAATGATTTCTTAGAAGCTCATTGGACAGCTCTCATTTTCAGATGAGTGTAGCGTGTTTGGGGTCCTGGACTGCCCCTAGTCCAGGCTTGTTCTGCTCTCCGAACGTTAGCACATTTTCTGCTCTGTCTCTGCGTCTTACGGGTATTCAAAAATAGCTATCATTTTCCATTCCAAGTTCTACCCCTGCAGGTTGAAACATCTTCCGTGCCCCAGAATGACCATTTCTAGATCTTTACCCTTGCATGGCTCCCTAATCCTGAAGTGCTCTCTAATTATTAATGTCCCTTTAGAGCTGTGGCAGCCGAGCTGGCCAGGTGTCTAGGTAAGTTCTGACTAGAGCAGAGCACAGTAGAAATATTGCTTCTCTTGATGCAAATTCTATGCTTTCATTAAAGTTCTTTTGCTTGGTTAGTGCACTTTGAAGTTGTAGTCAAATGAAACCCAGATGCAAAGGAAGTGACCTTAGATTCTCAAAGGCCAACACACAAGGCTGACAAAACCAGTTCAATACATGTATTACATGTGATGTGGGTGGCTTTCACAAATGTAAAAATGTTTTTAATTTTCTTGAAGGTGTCCAAGTTTATATTTATATCTTTAATAAAATTCAATAAAAATGATAGGACCTTATGAAAAAGGACGTGAAGAGAACACAGGCAAATAAAAATGGCTTATTTGATAAGGTGATGGGATTCTAGGCTTAGGTTAGACATCCAGGAATCGGAACTGCCTGTATTTGCACCCAGATAGTAAGCACCCCTCACTAGCTGTGTGACACAGGAAGTTAGTTAACTTCTTTAAGCTTTTACTGCCTC
This sequence comes from Tonatia bakeri, assembly GCA_004024845.1. Classification (NCBI taxonomy): domain Eukaryota; kingdom Metazoa; phylum Chordata; class Mammalia; order Chiroptera; family Phyllostomidae; genus Tonatia; species Tonatia bakeri. The sequence goes on along the minus strand of PVIA01009711.1, from coordinate 23,116 downwards.
ATCTAAAAGATGCAGAAAAAAAGAGCACATTTCTTATAAGATTGTTGTGATGATTAAAAGGTAAAAGATACTTGCCCAAATTCATCAAATTATACACATTAAAGTATGCAGTGTTTTGTAAAGTATGTAGTGTGTCAATTATAGCTCAATAAAGCTGTTTTAAAAAATTAAATTACCAAGATGTTCTAAAAAAAACTATACTTAATGTAAAGCTCAGGCCACTAAGTGTGTGTAAATGTAAATTATGATGATAATAATAATAATGATATGTTACATCTTTGCTATCATAATTATTGTTATATAATTATTATTATCAGATAGTATTTGTCTGCAACAAACCCTTCAAGTCATTATCTAAATAGAAATACAAGGCAAGGTTAAAGGCTTTAGAAATTTAAAATTCTCTACCAGTTCTTTTAGGAAGCAGAGCTTGAGCAATGCTGAATTGTCTGTTCAACTTCTAAGACTGAGCTTATATATAATGTCTGACTTCTTTTCCCTGTCAATCCCTAAGCCAGCAGAAATTGTCATTGTCTTTTCTGTCCAACTAGTACACCTTGTACACCCTCTGTCTCAGCATGTGACCACACTCCATCTCCTTACTGACTTCTATAGTGTGGCGCTTTTCTAGGTCCCAAGCTCCTAGAAGGAGCTGCCTGTGCTGTGTCTACCTTGGAGCTTAAGTGACAGCACACAGTGAGGTGTTAGAATCACAGAAGAAACAGCTGGAGTACTAGTCATAGCTGCACCTAGCAGATTAGGGATCCATCTCATTTATTTGTTGACTGAATGAACTTGTATGAAGTTGGCACTGGGCCTACATTCTAATGAGAATTTGTCACACAAAGGATATTTCCTTAGGAAACAGTGAACTAGTATTTATGATGTTTGTGTCATGATAGAATCATTTTGGCAAGAAAAATGCCATGTAGTCCCAGAATAGGCTTTAAAGACACAGAGGGGTTAACTGCCACAGATCCTGTCACCTGAACTGCATTTCTTTACCCACGTGGAAAAGAAAAATAATTGTGAGCCAAACAGCCAGCAAAATATACTTTAGCTACATCTACTACATGTGAAACTGTATCAAACATTTTGATTATATTGACTGAATTAAATGAGGATGGTATTGTTGATAATAATAGTTACCGTTTTTGGTACTTACAAGGGGCCAAGCTCGGTGCTAAGTGTTTGACTTGCATTACTTTACTTAGCCACATCACCCCCGAGAGGATGGCACTACACTTAAATAAAGCTCAGAGAGCCCATGTGGCTTGCCAGAGGTCATGTGGCCAGCGGCAGAGCCAGGAGGGAGCAGAATGAATCAGGATAAATCAGTCTGAATGGATTATACTGCAAAACAGTGCATAGCCAGACAATTCTGAAGGGTTTCTTTTTTAAGTCCTCTTTACCTGGGGCCTCAGCCATAAATCAGTTTTATAATTGGAACTTATTAGGTTGTTGATATGCACACACCAAATATGGGAACTTTATAAAGATTATACTAAAGCAAAAACTGGTATGGCAGTTGATTTTTCTCTCCCAAGTTTTCTAAGTATGAACATTTTTCTTGAAAATTATGATCTGCTATAATTAGAATTTAGCACATTATATTATTTGCAAAGAAAAGCCTTGGACATATTGTGGATATTGATATGCTAGACATGACTGCAATTGCAATTCAGCCATGCTTTTACGAGATGTTAATGTGCTGTTATTAGCATCAATCTCAAACTGTTTTGAGCAATAGGCAATCAATAAGGGCTAACAGCTACACACAGCAAGTCAATAGTGAGAACCACCAAATACCAATTTAATTCTCTCAGGAGTTGTGAGAGAGAAATGAGTGCACCTGAGCTTTTCCAAATGGTCTAGCTGCCAGGGGGCATTTCCATTGTCAAACTCACCATCGTAGGTGTAGATGTTGATGTTGCGAGGTTCTGGGTAAAAGCAGGAGCAAATCAGTGAGAGCATGGACAGCTCCTTCATTTTTTCCTTGTAGGCTGAAACAAAGGACTTACAATTAGAATCTCTCATTTTCTTTATTTCAGTGTCTCTGGTTACATTTTGCTTGCTTGTCGGTTTTGTTCATTAGGTTCAACTTGTAGGTGAGATCACATGAGAGAGAGTAGGGAGAGGGATAATGGGGGGAAACAGGGGAAGGGCTGTCAAGGAACACGTATAAAGGACACATGGACAAAGCCAAAGCGGTAGGTTTGAGGGTGGGAGATGGGGATGGGTGGGGTGGGGGACGTGGTGGGGTGAAAATGCAGACAACTGTACTTGAACAACAAGAAAAAAATCTTTCATTTTCTATCTCCTCTTAGTGCGTCATTTAATTTGAATAGTAATAGCCTTCTCCAGAATGTGTATCGCCAGTGACCCCACTTTGCTCTCTTTCACAAAATATAAATGGATGAAAGATTAAAACTGAACTCCAAAGTGCATATTCCTCATTACAGAAAACATAAATCACATCTTATAACAGATTAGGTAAGAAGTAGGAGACAGGGAGTTAGAGTAAGGAAGGTGGAAGGGATTGAGATCCCGCAGGACAGGAGGGAGAGACAGGAAAGAACTGGAGGAAGCAGAAACAGAAAATTAGCAGAGAGACAGGTCCATTCTAGTTTATGTGCATGTCTGTTTTATATAAGTGAGACTCAGGAGGTGTTCTTTGCTGGTTCAGTCTGAACGGTTACATTTTCATTTGGAGATAGGCAGAGAACTCATTAGGATAGTTAGTAAGTGGATACGTACTCTAGGGACCCATGCTGCTACTTTTTCTTTAACCCCAACTTCATTTTCTTATGTTTCCATCTTTCAACACACACTGAAAACTTGGTCTAAAACCTGTGAAGGATATCTTTTGCTCTTTGCAAAACCCAGTTTGGATGTTCACCTGGCCTAGCAGCTGCAGAAGCTCAGATGAGCACCTCTTTCCTCCTTATCTCCACTTCCCCATTTCATTTTCCCCTTTCTTCTTCAAAGGTGTCCTTCTCAGGTGACCTTGGAGGGCACTGTAGCACTGTTGGTTGTTACCAGGACAAGTGATGAGCAGATGGGGATAAAAAGGTGAGATTCTTTCACCTTTGTGATTCTCTAATTAGAGATATTAATAAATTAATAAAAATGGGAAAAATCATAGGTATATTGTGCTCTAATTTGTGAGCAATTATAAACAGATGGTGATAATATAACATATTGAACCTTATAGGTAACTTTTACCTTTTGGCAGTCTTCTTATCATTACTGTAACCGAAGGGAGAGTGAATACTTTGGGAAGATGGAAACTCTCAGAAGATTAGTTTGGGTGCTACAGACAGGCACATCACTTGTTGGCCAACAAGAAATTTAACACACAGCTGCTCTAGATCTATGGAATGTTAGATTGGGAAGGTCCTGAGAGAGCACTTAGTCAACTGTTCATTCACCTCACCACCAGTTTTGCAAATGAACAGGTCCACAGAGGGCAAAGTCATATGTGGCCAATGACAAAGCTGGGCCTCTGGATAAAATGCAGTAAATTAGTCTCAAAGTTGCCAACAGGTGGTCAGGAATGGCTTTAGAGTCAGAGTTGCTAGATTTAGAAAATAAGTGTATAAGACACCTAGTTAAGTTTAATCCAAATATTGAATGGGACATATTAAAAGTCATTCTTTGCTTTTCTGAAATTCAAATTTAACTGGATGTCTTGTATGTCACATGGCAACCAGAACAAATGGAACTGGATCAGAGTAGCATTGAGGAAAGTAGATGAGGAGGCATACTTATTGTTGACATTGAACTGGGGTTCTAAAGAGCCAGTATAGAACACTCTTGTGGACTCTGAATTCACAGAAGGACTGATGACTCCAGGAAGTACCATTCACCTTCCAATCTTGGGGAATGGCATCCGCTGTCCTCCAGGAGACACACTGTCATAGACTGTCTATGATGGAGTTGTCATAGACCACGCACCAAGGATAGTAAGTCCTCCTGGGAATTAATTCTGCTCCAAGATTTTGGGTAAGATGTTTGGAAATGTGACTCATGTAAAAGAATTGTGACTTAAAACATTATATTTACATGAAAACAAGCATGGATATATTTTATCTAAGAATGTTAGAATATCATAAATTTTAAGTGTAAACTTAAAATAAATTTAAGCTTGGGAGTTTAGTTTTGAGTCAACTATTAGCAATATTTTTGTGAGAAAGTTTGAGAAGCCCAGAGGTGGAGGTGGGCTGGGTAGCTGTAAGACCTGGTTTGCTGGCACAGTTCTGGTTTAAGGCCATCATTAATGCCCCGTTTTGCTGTCAAAGTTTGGTTATTATATTCATCTTAGAAATAAGGAGCCATTGAACATTTCCAAGGTAGGGGTTACCTGACAAAAGCCTCTTCTTACATTTATTTAACCATTTTATATAGGACAGATTTGTCACTAGAAGACACACTTAAGAAACAACTGAATAAAGTTTAGTGGGTAATGTGGTATGACTTTGGAAGATGGTAGTGCAAAGAGAAAAGAAAGGGAAATGCAAGAGACTGTATGAAAGAAGCACTGTTAGGAAATAATATCTGACTGTGGGGCCCAGAGCAGAGGGAAGGGAGTAATCTTTGTGGATGGTGGTCAAGGGAAGCTTTCCAGAGAAAGTATCACTAAAACTGAGTCCAGTAGGGGAGTTGTCCTCATAGAAAATAGGGTATAAGTTGAGATGCTGAAATATATATGATCTGGATAAACTTTTGTACTAACAATAAAAAAATCCCAAGCAAATTCAAAGACTATTAGAAACATGCTGATAATATCTCACTATTGATATTTCATATTTTGAATAGACAATAATTTTTATTGGTTTTTGGAAATCAGCATATATTAATCTTTTCACAACATCCCAATGCCAAGCAGAGTTGTATACATGTTGCAAGGATGTAGGAGGTTGTAGGTAATTCCAAATAATCTTTTTCATAGTTGGTTTCATTTGCAATTAACTATTAACATTTGCAAGTAAGAGTATTTCTCCAGTGAATTTATTTAAAATGAAGCCCGCATGATGTATAATGATTGTGTAGCAAATCCAGTCAACCTAAAGATGTATGAACAGTTATAGTTCTTCCATTCTTCTGACTGGCTACAATGAACTCTGGAGAATGGTAACAGCTATTAACTGAGCACACACAATGTAGCAGGCATGGTGCTAAGCTGTTTCCATGCATTTTTTTCATATAGTCGCCTCAGTGATGCTTTGATAGAGGTTCTGTAGTTAGTCCAGATTTACAGACGAAATAGGCAGAAGTGAACTTGCCCAATGTGCAATAGCAGTGGAGTTTAGTTTGAACATAACTGTTCACTTTATCCAATAATTTGCTCAGATTTGTTACACAGACCTTCACTGTCTGTATATTGTTTCTAACAAGAAAATAATAAGATTACTTTTTATTTATTAGTATATTAGGATTACTGAGTTTTAAAATACAGAGCCCAAGACATATTTTTCATCCCATTTTTCTTTGGTGTTTGTTGTTTAATTTGCACAGGTGAGTTATTGACTACATAACTGTAAGTATAAAGGCTTATAGAAAGAAAGAAACTTTCTATAGTTCAAAGTTTTTGAACTTGTGGATTCTGTTCATCTGAGTGGTTAGAAAACTCAGAGAGAGTTTCCAAACAGGACCTCTGAGTATATATATTCTTGTTATTTGAGTGAGTATATCCTTACACATTCATATCACAGCCAATGAAATATTAAGTGGCAATTATCTAGGTATTTTAGGAAAAACAGTTTTGCATCAGTTATTTGGGGAATTTAAGGATGATATATTTTGGATGTAATTACCTGAAATTTTTCCATTTTTTTCCTGTATGTGTATAAATCTGGGGAGTGATTCTTTTTCTTTGAGGAACAAAGAGTGGTGGAGGAGAACAAAATAATTGTTCTAGAGATTTAGTTATCAGGTTATATATTGAGATAGAGTAAAATAAGAGATATTTTGCTTATTTGGTAAAATATGAAATACATACACATTTATAATTATTTCCCCTATTCTTTAAATATATATCATAAAGTATAAGCCCTTTGCTTTGATTTTCGAATACTTTTCTTTAAAATATATTTTATTGATTATGCTATTACAATTGTCCCATTTCCCCCCTTTGATTTCCCTCTGCGCTGCACACATCCTCCCACCTGCATTCCCCCCTTTAGTTCACGTCCATGGGTCACACATGTAGGTTCTTTGGCTTCTACATTTCCCATACTATTCTTAACCTCCCCCTGTCTATTTTCTACCTACCATTTGTGCTACTTATTCTCTGTACCTTTTCCCTTTCTCTCCCCCTCCCACTTCCCTGCTGATAACCCTCCATGTGATCTCCATTTCTGTGGTTCTGTTCCTGTTCTAGTTGTTTGCTTTGTTCATTTTTGTTTTTGTTTTAGGTGTGGTTGTTAATAACTGTGAGTTTGCTGTCATTTTACTGTTCATATTTTTATCTTCTCTTTATTAGATAAATTCCTTAACATAAGGGCTTGGTGACGATGAACTCCTTTAACTTGACCTTATCTGAGAAGCACTTTATCTGCCCTTCCATTCTAAATGAAAATTTTGCTGGATAGAATAATCTTGGATGTAGGTCTCTGCCTTTCATGACTTGGAATACTACTTTCCAGCCCTGTCTTGCCTGTAAGGTCTCTTTGGAGAAATCAGCTGACAGTCTGATGGGAACCCCTTTGTAGGTTACTGTCTCCTTTTCTCTTGCTGCTTTCAGGATTCTCTCCTTATTTTTAATCTTGGCTAGTGTAATTATGATGTGCCTTGTTGTGTTCCTCCTTGGGTCCAACTGTTTTGGGACTCTCTGAGCTTCCTGGACTTCCTGGAAGTCTATTTCCTTTGCCAGATTGGGGAAGTTCTCTTTTATTATTTGTTCAAATAACTTTTCAATTTGTTGCTCTTCCTCTTCTCCTTCTGGCACCCCTATAATTTGGATGTTGCAGTGTTTGAAGATGTCCTGGAGGTTCCTAAGCCTCTCCTCATTTTTTTGAATTCTTGTTTCTTCATTCTGTTCTTGCTGAATATTTATTTCTTCCTTCTGGTCCACACTGTTGATTAGAGTCCCAGTTTCCTTCCCATCACTACTGCTTCCATGTACATTTTCCTTTATTTCACTTAACACAGCCTTCATTTTTTCATCTAATTTGTGATCAAATTCAACCAATCCTGTGAGTATTCTGATTACCAGTTTTTGAACTGTGCATTTAATAGGTGGGCTATCTCTCTGTCACTTAGTTGTATTTTTTCTGGTGTTTCGATCTGTTCTTTCATTTGGGTCATTTTTTTTTTTTTTTTTTGTCTCGGCACACCTGCTACATATAAGGGGTGGAGCCTTAGGTGTTCACCAGGGAAGGGCAACCCAGTCACTGGGTTGTGACACTGTATGTGGGGAAGGGGGTCGAGAGGGAACAATGGTGCTTGCTCTGCTGCCAGCTTCCAGTCACTTCCCCCATTACCCACAAGCAAAGTGGGCCCTTCTGGTGCAGATTCCCGGGTGGGTGGACTTGTGTATGTTCTAACACCCTGTGGATCTCTCCAACAAACTCTCCTGTGAAGTTGGGAGTTTCTCCCACTGCCACCTCAACCCCCACAGGTGTTTTCAATCAGTGGTTTGAGGCTTTATTTTCCCATGCTAGGACCCTGGGTTGTGAGGTCTGTCTTGCTCTTCAGGTGTTCCTCCTGGTTTATCTGCACATGAATGTGGGATCACCTGCTCCACCAGCTGCTGCCTTGCTGGTTCACCAGCTGCTGCCTTGCCAGCCTGCTGCTGCCTTGCCTGCCTTGCTCCACAATCTACTGCTTCGCTGGGTCTACCAGTTGCCGCTTTCCCGTGAGTTCTCTCTGCCTCGCTGTCCGTCTCCGCCCCTCCTACCAGTCTAGATGGCTGTTTCTTCTTTAACTCCTTGTTTGTCGAACTTCCATACAGTTTGATTTTCTGTCAGTTCTGGTTGTTTTTGTTTTTAATTATTTTGTTGTCCTTCTTTCGGTTGTGTGAGGAGGCACAGTGTGTCTTCCTACACCTCCATCTTGGCTGGAAGTCTCAAATACTTTTTGATTTATACATGTTATGTTTTAGCAAGAAAATAATGTATAGTATTCATGACAATATACCCCACTATTTTCAAAAGGTGAAATAAGTAAAATTTTTCAATTTTCTAGTTCATTTGGTTGTGTGAGAATGGCCATCAAAATGAGCTCTCATGCTTCCATTTTGTTTGATTTGGAATCAACAGTGTCATAAAATACTTTTGTTTATTCATACTGGGAAAAATTTTGACTTTTCAGTTGTGGCTAATGCTGAGTGTAGAGTGGCAATCTGTGTTAGATTTCCTGTTAACAAGTGAAGGAAATTCTCTGGAAGTGCTGTCAATGTGCTACTATGGGAGACAATATCTCATGTTGTCTGAATGGACAACTTGTCTGTGTATGACCACAAAAACACAGTCACTCAGATGACTGGGCACAGCTGTGGACCTGTGTTTGGATGGCTCCCTTGAAGAGCGCCCAGGGTCTGTTAGCACGTTCTCTTTTTCCTTTCTTTTCTCTCATTTTTGTATTAGTCTAGTGGGACTTGGAGGTGGGGTTCTTGGCTTCAACACTCAATTCGGGCCCTGGCTGGTGTGGCTCAGTGGACTGAGCACTGGCCTGCAAACTAGAGTCACTGTTTCGTTTCCCCGTCAGGGCACATGCTTGGGTTGCAGTCCGGGTCCCCAGTAGGGGATGTGTGAGAGGCAACCGCACATTGATGTTTCTCTCTCTCACTTTCTCCTTCCCTTCACCTCTGTCTAAAAATACATAAATAAAATCTTTAAAAAAATATTCAATTTGGATTCAACCTAAATTTTTCTTTTGAAAGCCTTTGTTTAGAAAGTACAAGATAAAATCAGAGAATATGTAGAATATAGGATATAGCACTGGGTTTTACAGCAATCACATTTTTATTGGTTTCTGAGGGATTTCATTAAAAATGTCTTTATTTTCAGTTTACTAAATTTTATAAACATTAACTAAGGGCACCTCTTTTCTTAGGGGGAAAAATCTGTCATTTCCAGGTGGGGCTGTCTTTAGGACTGGGCACACTGGGGAGAGGGCTGTGGGCCTTGTTGGCAGTCTTCACTGAAAGACCAGAAGACAGTGGGAGAATTGGGGTTCTCTGCTAATTGGTTCTGAGACCTGAGATGTCCACCTACAGTTATGAAACACTGAGCCCACACTTTACCACCATCCTAATTGTACCCTCCATTCTTGTTGCCTCCCATTGTCTGAATCTTAACAGAGATGGAAATTAGCAATTTATTAGCTCTTTTGTGGTGCCTCATTTTTATATGTTATAAATTAGGTTCCTGGTGCTCACTTTAACTTGATTTTCACCATACTCTGTGTGTGTGTGTGTGTGTGTGTGTGATGGGTTTGGTAGTTTAATTGGGTTTGGTGGCTTTGGGGTCCTAAAATCTGGGGTTAGATTATTTTATAAAAGTAGAATTTGTCATCTTATTTAGTAATACTTTTGGGAACCTCTTTGCTGTGATTTTCTTCTTGAAAGATGAAATAGACTAACATGATTTTTTTAAACACTTGCATGCTAGATTGGCTTGAATTTTGGCATTAAAAGAACTTTGGTTGATGAATATATGATTGAGGACTCAATATTTAAATGAAAAATATATCTCAGGTTTTTAAAAATCTATTTTGACATCCCAGCACATCACTGATATGAGGTAATGCTCTAGATATTTCTGCTATGATGATGTCACACTAACTGGTTCAGTATAAACATGTATCCAGTTTGCACTCATTTTCTTTCACTCTCCCCCTAAGAATTATGGTTTTCCAAGCTATAATGACCAGGGAGGTTTTGTAAGATTAATATTTGATCAGCTGAGGGAAAATGGAGACAACTGTACTTGAACAACAATAAAAGAGAAAGAAAATAAACAAACAAAAATATTTAATCAGCTAAAGCAGCATACTTTTTCTGTAGGAATAGATATTGTATCAGATAAAGTGCCCTTTACCAAGGTCTAAACTCTACAACCCATCTGTGTGTTTTACAGAAACATATGAGGCCCTTAAATTTCAATTAGACTGATTCTCGGCAAAGCAGCTGTGACAAGGAAAAGAAATTGGATGACATGAATCAGTCCTCATGATGAAAACTGGAATAAGGACAGTAAATTGTACCAACCTGGGGCCTTGCCTTACTTGTGATGCCAGTTCAGCTGCTGCTCAGTTTAATGGGAATGTCACTATATTGTGCAGGGTCTTGTCCATTTTGATGGAAGAAATTGTTATCATCCTCCATGGAGACCACAATACATGGTGCTTTACAAGAGGCACAGAAGCACTTTATTCTGTCTAGATTTCCAGATTTGATCACCAAGCCTGGCTCTAGATACTGATGAGTAATTTTTTTTAAGTCCCCAGTGCTATTAGGTAGTGGTAACGAGTCTAAGATGATAGCTAAATTGGTTGTGTCTTAAACAAGACAAAGCCAGAGTGAAAAAAAAAAAAACCCAATACAGTCTCTACCTACATAAGTGGAATTCTCACATAAGAATGATTCCTCCCTTCCCTTCCCTTCCCTTCCCTTCCCTTCCCTGTGGTCTCCTGAGTGGTATGTAGCTATCTTTTGGGAGGCTATGACATGACTGTGTCTCCAAAATGGCTGAATGTGGCCCCCAGGTGATTTAAACCTCTTGCCATTACTTTTTAATTTTTTGGCTGAAGAGTAGAATAACACTTTGCATCTATTCTTAATTCAGCAACACCTACTTTCTTTGCAGCTTAATCATTGCATTTGTGGGGGCAATTTCTAGGGTCAGAACTGTTTTGGCCATCAATGATAAGAATGTTGGTTTGCTTGTTCACTTTACTGTAGTATGAGAACTTTCTCCAGAAAATAAGATCCAGCTTCTACTTTTTGTGGATTTTAGAATCACCACATTTTTAGAGCATAAGATGCACCTAGGTTTTAGAGGTGGAAAATAGGGGGAAAAATGAAGCAAAAAATGTGGTAAAATATTTAATAACATAAATAACATAATATTTCACCAATGTAAATGTAAACAGAACTCAACAGCAGCATTAACAACCATTATTACTCCCAAATTTGGGGAGGGGGAGTGCATCTTATAGTCTGAAAAACATGGTTAAGTTTGACCGTGATTCATGTCTTTGTTGAATAAGGTGGTATAAGGCTACATGTACGGTGAATTACCTATTACGTTCTCAGTGAAAACAGGAGCTTTTGGGAATGGAAAATGTGAGACAATTATTACAACTACAAACTGAAAAATTGTAATGTAAGATTCAGGTAACTTTATCTCAGTTAATGAGCCTGTTCACTTTTCCCTTGAATTGACCAGTGGTTTAAACACTGAGGATACAGACAGTGAATTCAAAGGAATATTATATATCATGAAATGGGGTTGCTTGTCTTCAGGTAATGGAATATGCTAATTCACATGCAGCATTGAGAAGAAACACACTCAGTTTAAGCAGAAACTCTGCAATAATTTGTGTGGCAAGCCCTATCAATTATTCCTAATTTAATTCCTCTGCCAATCTGAAAACTTGCTAAATATTCAGAGCATATTTCTTGAACAATTTTCACATAAACCTCTATTTCCATGATGATACAAAGTTTTCTTTTTAAAGATTTTATTTATTTATTTTTAGAGAGAGGGGAAGAGAAGGAGAGAAACATCAATGTATTGATAGGTTGCTCTCACACGCCAACTGGGGACCTGGCCCCGCAACCCAGGCATGTGCCCTGATGGGAAATGAACCAGTGACCTTTCCGTTCACAGGCTGGCACTCAATCCACTGAGCCACACAAGCCAGGGATGATGATATAAAGTTCCTATGCATTCCAAGAGGTCTATGTTGTTGCTGTAGTTTTGAGTGTATCTTTCAAAATTTGACTTACTATAGTTACTAGTATCAACTGTGAATATAAGTATTTTATTTTGGTGTTTGTGCCATATAATAAGGTTCCATTCCATGAAATAGAAGCCTTATCTGTGTAAGTGTGTCATCAGAGACTTAGAGCAGTCTCCCTAAATGCTTCCTTAGGAAATAAAGGATATGTAATTCCTAGACTGTAAGTATTTCAGACAAAGACCACAAAAGCTTCATGAAGGTTTTACTTGTTTCCAAAAACTTAAGAATTCTAATCTTACTCAATGAAAGTTTGTAAAATACCTGTATGTAATGATTACTCAATAGTGTCCTAAAAACTGGATTTTCAAATCACATTCATTAGAGATATATTTTAGTCATCCTTTCAAAAACTGGAATGAATGCTCACGTAACTTGTGTAGCAGACAAAAACTAAAACAGTCAGGTAATATGTTTCTCCTGAATGAAAACCATGTCCTCAGGGCATGCAGGAGAAAGTAACCTGTCCTATAGGGGTCAAGGAGAAGAGAGTGAACAAATACATTGAAAACAAAAATGCCATAAATATTGACAATGTTTAGAACTACTTGATATGAAAAAAATGATTGCAGTGATGTTATTCGAGTATCTCTGGGAGTAGGCGAGGGTAATGGGCTTTGAGATGAGAGTCAAACATCTTAATGGTACAGCTCCCACATGTCATTTTCGTCAGCATCCATTTTCAGGTAGTTAAATAACATGAAAATGATCCTTCAGGTTCATCTAAACATGCCATGAAAATTGCTTTTTTTTGTTTTGGAAATCAAATGTGGCTACCTCAAGTTTTGCTGTGTGAAGACTCATTTTCTAAAATAGGATTCATTAGATTGTGTACTAGAATCTTTAAATTAGTACAATTTTCTACAAGGAACGAAAAGCAATACAAAGCAAGTGAGTCATGTCTGAAGCCTCTGAGTCCCCCAGTCGATTTCCTGCCATCAGTCACTAACCAGACTCACATGCAAAAGATGACTTACTAGCCCAGGGTAAATTTTCTACATTTTCCTTCTTTCACATTCTTTTTGTTTCTTCTGAATATTTGGATATAAAAGAAATTATAATTTCCAGTGGCACAAAAGTTCTGCAAGCTCATGCTATAATAAATATAGTTTTGTTATTATTTTTCCATGTCAAAATATCATTTTGCTTCTTCTTGTAGTGAAGGAAATGGCTACAGAGAAGAAAAAAATGAAAATTGGGTTTTTATTTACTTGAAATAATTACATAGCACAACAAACTCAGAAGACTTAAAAAAGTAACTGTAAATTTTCTTGCAGGTAGGTTCCACAATACACAGAACCTGTAAGATATTGTACAAATAAACATACCTGAGAGATCAGTGGAGTTTGTTCATACTTTGAGGAAATACATCATAAAGGATTTTTAGTTTGTTCTGGTTATTGTGTTTTGTTTTTCAACTTTTATGAAACCTGGTTGACTTAGATTGATGAGTACTATTTTTCAAAATGAGTTGCTTTAAGTTCATCAATATATATGTTTAGATTATTAATAAGTTTTGGCTATTTGTTATTTGTCAAGAATGACATCTTTCCTTTCAGCTAGTTTAGGTAATCAATGTATACTTTCTAGCCATGCAAGCAGTCCAGAAGTTCTGTGTTGTCTTCCACATTGCACTTCCCAGCCTCTGTTATCTCAGCAGGTTGTGTGTGATACAGCTTGCTACAATGCACAACCAATATAGACCACGACTGTGTTTCTTTACAATTTCATTTAAGGAAGAATTTCAGCAAAAGGAATCCAGTTCTTTCTGTGCTGTTTAATTCAGTATTTCCTCAATGTTAGTCCTGAACTAAGAAAAAATGTTTATCCTAAAGACTGAATTTAATTTTTTGATTTGTTCTATTATTAGAGTTTTTTAAACTAAGTTTTTGGTTGATAGAAGATATTTTTTTTTCCTTTTCCTATGTGTGCTGGGGAGACATTTCAGAATCTTGTTAGATTTTTTTAAAGTGAGAAAATGTCTACATATTTTTTAAAGCTAAACTCACCTACCTGGTACAATATATTATGACCTCGTAAGGATTTAAATTGTATTAATGCCTTAAGATAAAGCTCCTCCATTGTCATTATTTCATTGTTTCTGAGAAAGTGGGTGTATATCTTGTCTGTATTTTATGGCTTAAAATGTGAAAAAATATAGAGTATTTTTATATGTAGATTGTTACAATCATCAACAGTATCTAATTAGAAAAAAGACTCTACTGTATGAAGGGGAACCCCCCAAAACTGGAATTATCTTCTGGATGGTGGGCCCATTGTAGTGCAGGCTTTCTTATTGGGTAAGTGTTCAAGAAACCCATCTGTATCAGTGTACCAACTAGTGTTGTGAGAGGCTGTGTTCAGCTTCAGTGAATTTTTTTTGAAGACTCAACACTGTTGCCCATTTTATGATGGGCAATTAAGGAACATGCTGTGCTGAATGTTCAGCAGTTTTTTACCGAAGAATGGCATGACCCCTATCTGCCCCCATCCCCACTCACCCCATCTTGCCAAGTAACTTTCTTTTTGTTTGCACAGATGAAAGAGCTCCTCAAAGGGAAACATTTTGCTGATGTGGAAGAGGCAAAACAAAAAATGGCAGAAGCACTTAAAGGCATCAAAACTGATGAGTTCAAAAACTGTTTTTAGCAGTGGAAAAAAATGTCTGCATAGGTGTATTATATCAAATGGAGAGTACTTTGAAGGTAACTGAAGTTTGAACATATAAGAATACAGTTTTTTATAAATAAATTCCAGGTTTTTGTAAATGTAAGCACATTTCTATTAACATGTTTGCATTTATGTCATAAATATAATAACTAGTTTATGTACCATACATGTATATAAACTTAAATTTTGGAGGCAAAATGAAATAGTTAAAATGCTTTTTATGTGGGTAGACAAATGTCTTCCCTGAAGCCTCTGTATAGTCAGATGCCAGATGAATGAATGCAGGTTTTTCTTCTCAGGATATCTTTCTTATTCTAATAATTAGATTCTGTTAGCAGTTTAGAAATTTTTTTTTATTGGTATCAGAAACACTCTTGATTGAAAAAATGTTATTTTCATGAGACTGGGAGATTAATTCTAAACTCTAAGAATCCCTACCCTTTTCCCCATTATAGTCTTCTGGGGGAAATTCTGTTTGTAGTGTTTGGTTCTAGGGTCTTCCCTATGCTCATTTTTTAATAGGTGGATGTTGGGAACCGTCCTGCCTGGTTTCAGAAGCTGTAACTCCCCATGGCTAAGTTTGTATATATTTGAAGTGGGATGAGATATGAAATATGACACAGAAACTTAATGGTTGGGTATGAGAAATAAATGCAGGAGAAAAGTACTTTTAATTCTGGCATCACCCAAAATGGGCTTGTCTTAGAGATATACTATATATTGGCAGCTGTGTCATAAATATATCTTTTCTTCTTCTACCACAAGGAATTATTGAGCAATAAGAGTGATTATTTCCTTAATTCTAAGTAATTTCCAGTAGATTTGTTATTACATGTAGAAATCCACAAAGTATAAGAATTCCTTAAAACATACACAAATATTGAATCATGTTATATACCTGAAACTAATATAAGGTTATATGTCAATGATATCTCAAAAATTTTAGATTTTTCCTCTAAATTAATATTTTTCATTTAGTGTTTTGTCATTCATCTAGGGGGTCTGGACAGGTAACTAATATTTTTAGTAAAGTGCTTAATATTCAATTGTTTGCTTAATCCTCTTACCAACTGTGCGATTTCTGAGGTACTATTTTCCTCCTTTCATAACTGAGACAACTGTGGTCTAGGAATGATAATTTGCTGACGCATAATCAGAGTGTGAACAGTGAAGCAGGGTAGCTCTCTCTTACACAGAACAGCAGCATTTCCTGACTTGACATTTTTTTTTGTGGATGTTAATAGTACTGCTTTTAATTTTCATAGGACTTTGCATTCTTTTGAGCTCTGTGACAAGTAACTTTTTCTTAACATTTTCCTTTTTTGTTTTAAACTCCTGGAGGCAACTTTAAACCAGACTTTCAGCACACTTGACCATCAGGTCCTGGGTTGCTTTGTCTAAGGTAGGCTTGCACAAGGGCTCTGGGGTTTGACTCAGAGGGCAGAGAATGTCAAGGTGATATGGTCAAGGAACAACCATGGAACATGAAGAAAACTCTGTACTGAGTGTTATGTCTGGTTTGTCAACCTTCTCACATTCTCTGTGTCTGTTTGTTGAGGCATCCTGCTTTGCATAGCAGTTCTGAGCTCAGCTGTTTTCTTCTTGGGCCACCTTCACTTAGAAATGGTTGGGTAGGAGGACAGTTGGTGAAGGCTGACTGTAATAAAATTTGGATCAGTTAATTGCTTCTTCTTAGCCAATGTTCATTTAAGAAAAATAAAAAATTTAAAGAATCTTAGATTCTTGGACCTAAACTCAAGTCCTTCAAAATACCAGACACTCTTGTCTGAGCAAGTCACTCAAATTTTATTTTAATTTTTATTATTTAGAAATATTTTTCAAAAAGCAGTAAGTCAGTTTCTGACTATACACCTTGCTCCCTATTACTCATTCTGAATGCATGTGCATTGGTGTTTTCATGAGTAAAATGTCCAGTCATTCCATCTAACTGACAATTAAAAATGCAATCCCTTGCATTTATATAGTGCTTGACAGGTAGGAATCACTTTTGCATTTGTTTCATTTTAAGTCAGAATAACATATATGCTATGCTCATTTTGTAGGTATTGTAATGAAGATTTAAAAGGCTGGAACAGGTGATGATGTTCTAAGAACTATAAGGTTCATTGTAGGTAGATCATGCTACCTAATTTTTTCTTTTGAACATTTTCCAATCCTCCATTTGCCTGCTTTTTTTTAATCATAAAAGGGAAAAGTAGCCCTGACATAAAATAAAAAGATGGTTTTTAAAGTGACAGGACTCATAATCTGTGCACCAAAAGACTAGAATAGATTGTTATTTTTTTGTGTTTCTGAACAATGATAATGAAAAGGATGCTAACTGGCAGTTCTCAGATAAAACTATGACTTAAATAAGAGCAACAGATAGCAGTGTTGGGAATAGAAAATACTAGGCAGGCCCTGGCTGGGTGGCAGAGTTGGTTGGAGCATCATTCTGTGCATCAAAATGTTGCCAGTTCGATCTTGGTCAGGGGGAGGTGCATGGGAGGCAGCTGGTTGATGTTTCTCTCTCCTCCTTCCTTTCGTTCTGAAATCAATAAACATAGTCGTCCCTTTGTATTAGAAAAAATCTAGGCAGTAGTAAAGACAATTATGTTCTGAAGAAAGGTCCTGAGGGAGGTGACAGTCACTTCAGCCTCAGTTCCACAGCCTGAGATGGCTGGTGCCCCTCCTGTTGAATCTAGAAGCAATAACTGACATTCTTGCAAGAGTCTCTGGACCCAGCTTTGCAGCAGCCAATACATTCTAGATCGAGCTTTCCCATGGGAGTTTGGTTTCTATCCACTAGGAAGACCAAACTGAAAGATTACTATTAAGTTTACTATGAGCAGTTTTGTTGAGTGAAAAAAAAAAACTTTATGGCTGCAGTTTATAGGGAAAAAATCTTCTAGAAGAGGGAGTAGAAGGCTAAACTTTGAAGTTTAAAATGCTGTCTTGTACAAGTATTTTTGGGACTCGGTTTAGATAAATTTCATCCATTTCTTTTAACCCTGGTATAAAGACATACAACCAGAAGATTGACATAGACACCACTGACGATCCATTGTCATACTAAGTCCTTATAGCAGTGGATGAGGAACAAACTGGCATCCAAAGTACAACTGCTCCCGAAGAAGCACTGCCAAATAAGCACTCTTACAGGTAGTTTTTGCAATGATTTTGGTTAAAAAAAAATACTTCCAGGCAACATTCTTCTTAATGTACTCTATAAGAACTGTAATTATCTATTCTGACCACAAAACAAATTTTTGGAATCCTGTAATTTTTCAAAGAATTAAATATTTTAACCTGGAGGTCAACAAAATTACTAATGTGAATAATCTTAATTTTTTATTATGGTTTTATAGTGTAATGTGTGGCTTCTTTTAAGTACAATTCCTGGAGAAGCTGTATTACCAGATGACTAGCAAACTGATTGCTGAGATGCATTAGTTAACCCTTACATTCACATAAAAGTGTTTTGTGAGAACAAATGTACACAAAATGTTATCTTTAATCATGGCTAATAAAGATAGGTTATATAAACACAGGTTTCTCTACTGCAAATGTTTCCTTGACAAATGGCAGGCTGTGATTCCTTTATTAAAAGATAATTAAAAATGTTTCACCAGTATGTCACAGCTTTTCCACAGATCTTTCCTGCTTGCCTGCTTTGGAGGCAATAAGATGAGGAGAGTCTTGAAGTAATATCCTTGTATTAAATGTGGATGCCTGGGCTGTATATTTATTTTAGTCCTAGATTTATTTCATAAGGCAGAGTATTCAAATTGAGTATCTAGAGGTTATGGAAGGAGTTAAGGACCCATTCTGAAATGTGTTAATCATGATGATACTGCTTAGGTTGAGATTTTTCCCCCTTAAACTGGTCATCACAGTGTATTCACAGTGGAAATCCGTGTTGCCTCTCCACTTAACCTTCAGAGAGCAATGTACTCTATGTGCTATATGTATTACACCCCCAACATCTCCTAGCTCTCTTTCCCCAAAAGTCCAAATCATGGCAATTATTCCATAAGTCTCGGATTAGTTATTAAACTTAATTATCAGTTTGAAGGTATTTCCTCTTCAAGGTGAGTCTGTGCTCAGAAAGAGTAAGACCGTCTTAGGCTTGTTCAACTTAATGCCAACATCACAGGTCTGACTTCCACAGTAGGAACACTAGGACAAGGAGCAGATACGAGAGTATCTGGTACTGGTTAAAGGTGCTAATTCTGGAGCCACAGGGCCTGAGGCCAAATTCTGGATGTGATCAACTGTGTGACCTTGGGCAAGTCACTTCATTTCTCTGTGCCTCTGTTTCCTTACCCAAATAGCATCTACTTTTTATAATTGTTGGATAGTTAACATAGCTAATATGTGTGAAATGCTTAGTACCTAGCAAGTTATTTAAGAGTTAAATCAACCAGTAAAAGTTGATTGTAATGTTACAGACTTTTTGAGATCTTTGTACTAGAAAAATGATTAAAAGAAAGCAATGTCACAATAAAATGGTTGGTTAAAGGACCAGTCAAGAAATTTTTTGTCTTGAAGGTCCTCAAGATTGGATTTTTGTCATCTCCACATGAGGTATACATATAGCCACCGACTGCTAGGATTAAACATCTAAAACATACATTCCTTTTGTAATGCTCTCTTAGCATGTCTTCTTTCTCTTTTTAATGTACCTGGAGTGGTGAAATGAAAGTTTCTTCATTTTTGAGAGACTCTGAAGTGAGAAGTTAACAATAACAGAGGAATGGAAAATGAAGCTTAATCCAACTTCATGTTGAATAAGAGTGTATCCTCCCAACTCTGTGGCCAGTTTTATTTGGGATGTTATTAGTACCCTATTTG
Source organism: Tonatia bakeri (assembly GCA_004024845.1). Taxonomy (NCBI): domain Eukaryota; kingdom Metazoa; phylum Chordata; class Mammalia; order Chiroptera; family Phyllostomidae; genus Tonatia; species Tonatia bakeri. The sequence goes on along the minus strand of PVIA01009711.1, from coordinate 3,625 downwards.
GGCCACACTGCATTTCTAATGTGAGATATTTCATGTGTAGTATCATTTCTGCAGGACAGTGTTTTCAGAAACATGGTTGTCTTTCCACAGCCTGCTGCCCCTGCACAGGAGGACTGACATGTGAAGCCTTTGCTGATAGTCCCTGAAGACCCATTTTCCCCATCTGAGTTGACTTTCTTAGAAAGAACAAGAAAAGAGAGATCTTTTACTGGCTTAAGTAAGCAGAAAACACATAGGTAATCTGTTTTCAGATCTACAGCCCTACTCAATTGCTAATTTCCTCCTGCGGTGGCCAGGAAGAAATTGTGTTAGAAAAATCTGGTCAGTAGTAAGTATTGGACACATTGGAAGGCAGTGTTAGTGTGATTCGCCCTGTTTTAATTGCTTCAGTAGGTGGAGCAGTTACAGTGAATGAGCTGTATGGCAAATGGGGTTGTAGGCTTTTGCTTATTATCCCACAATGAAAAGCTTCTGAGTTGAACTAATTGTTTTGTAAATAGCAGTAAGCTAGCAATATCGGATATTGACTTATTAATTCTTATTATCTGTGCCACAAGCCATATTCATACACACACGCACACAGTGCCGAGTTCTGATTTTTGACATTTCTCTTGAAGGTCATTTGCTGAATCAAATATCCTACAATAAGAATACATATATTTTTTAAAATCCAGCTAAGAGAGAATAAGGGCACAAAACATGTCACTCTAGAGGAATACAATTCCGAAGTGTATGAGTTTGGAAGTGAAATATTTTGTAAAGTTTGCCATGGATTTGAGGCAAAGTTAAGGCATCACACTAGAGCTGATTATGAAAGGGACATGTATATCACAAACTTTATATTTTTAAACTGATGTCTGTGGTGGTTAGAATCAGCATCTTCTGGGAGCTTGAAGGAATGTAGAATGGCTGGCTTCAACCAGACCTCTTATCAGGATTCACATTTTAATGAAAGCCACAGGTGATTCAAATGCACATTAAAGTTTGAGGAACACAGTCATATAAAACTATTAAATACTTTACAGAGACATTATACCTACATGAAATATAAGAGAAACAAATTCCCTACCAATGCAAACATGAAAAAATCCACTTTTGATGATCTTATAAATTAGTTATGTTTGTTTTTGATACCTTTTCTCAGTATTACATTGCATCTATTTTACCTACTATCCTACAAACTCCTAAAGGTGGCCAATGACGTTCAGGTGTGTCCCCAGCATGGAGCATATTTTAAATAAATGAATAATTGTTTTGTTTAATTTATTCATTTATTTCAACACTAATAATACATTCTGTTCCTAACTAATTTTGTTATTACTACAGACCATATTCTACTGTTTATCCACAACCTCTGCATCAATTAAAACAAATATTACAATAACAATGTAATGAAACTAGAAAGTAAAACTATAAGAAAATACATAATTAACCAGGTTCACAACCATTTTTATCCACTACGGCAAAGCATAGCATTAACTTATTAAATAAGCAACCAAATCAACTGATTACAAAGAAAAAATTCCATCCTGGCTGGTGTAGCTCAGTGGATTGAGCACGGGCTGCGAACCAGGTATCGCAGGTTCAATTCCCAGTCAGGGCACACGCCTAGGTTGCAGGCCATGTCCCCCAGCAACCGCACATTGATGTTTCTCTCTCTTTCTCCCTCCCTTCCCTCTCTAAAAATAAATAAATAAATAAAATTTTTTAAAAAAGAAAAAATTCATGAAACACTAGTGTTTAAAGTGGATTTAAATTAATCTAGCTTTTTAGAGAACTTGATTGCCCTCTAGTGGGAAGAAAAGTTAATGCAGACTACAAGGTTTCCAATTGAGAGAATTAGGAAAGGAAACCAACCTCCTACTTGAAAACATCTGGGTCACTGGCTAATTTGGTATTTTCCCCCTTGTTTGGGAAATTTCTTGCATTTTCCACATAAGGTCTCACATGTATAACCACAGAATACAGTTTATTTTTCCAAAACCAAAAAGGAAACTGGAGTGAGCTGGAGTTTTTAGTAGCAGCTTGTGGTGGCCAGGCCAAGAGCAACCAGCCTTAGGTGAGCATCCAGTTACTGGGGAGGAACAGGGTACTTGGTCAGTCTCATTCTGTTGGAATGAGAAACGACGATGATTCATAAAACAGTAATTTTTTCTAAAGATGGTCTGGATTTATTAATAAGAAATATCCCCCATTAAATATATAATTGATTTCATCTTCCATTTAATTTTAATTGTACAGATTTAACTTACAATTATGATCGATACCAAGTACTAAGACTTACAGAATTAAGTTGATATTTTGATCCTAAATTATAGGGAGGAAAAGTATTTTTTGTGTGTGACTTGGCTTTCTGGCACTCTGAGACAGCATTTCTTGAATCTGAATGCAATGCCGCCTGCCTGCAGCCTTTCCATCACTGAGAATGAAGACATATTGGGCCAACTGATCAAAGACTTATTCCATAATTTGTCCACTAATAGTGGGAACCCCCCCCAAAGTAAGAAAAAGCGTTTTTAATGCAACAGATAAAACCCTACTAAAAATGTTAATAAGGGCAGAAGCAATTTCTCTAACAATAAAAATATTCCCTTCCCCTTTAGACTAGCATAAGTCAGTACAAACCTGTAAATCACATCACAAAGCCATTGTGAATTTTGGCTAAACAAAATTCTGTATTTTAATATTACTAACCACCCAATCTTAATTTATTATTTTAAAATATAGTATACTTTCTTTCAGAGAATTTGAACATAGGCCAACACCCCCAGTGTTCATACGGGTGATCTGTGTTGGGGTGCATGGTGTCACACAGTGCTTGTTTCAGGCTCAGCCTATTCACCCAGCAAGAAATACGTTCTATATGATTGATAAATGATAAGTGACTGCTATTTCTTTCACTTTTATCCTGAAATCACAACCGAACCCCGATCCTTCCTCCTTCTATTATTTAACTATTTAGAAGGCGCTCACTTCATTAGAGAAGGTATGGGGTATATTCTATGCACCTAGTGCAATCATGCTGAATACAATAATTGTTTAATGAATCAGGAAAAAGCACCCTTCCTGATAATTAATTGATTACGTTTTGCAACTGGAATGATTTCAAAATCCATTATTTTATTATTGGGGAGGTTGTGCTTCTCTTCAAGATTTGTAGAAACAGTCCACTTTTGGCAGAAAGGACCCTTGCATCTGTCATATTTGGGGTGGGGTTTTTATTAATGGCATGCTGGCTACCATTTCACTAACCATGTTTCTGTGTAGAATTGAGACCATATCAAGAATCAGCAGTAGGAAGAACAGTTTTGGGGAAAAAGTTAACATTTTGTTCCTAACCTATATTTATTTATACATATAACCTTATGGAATACATGCTGAAGATCCCAATATCTTAATTATACATGCATATTTTCACCTAATGCAGCCGCAGTTCTCTGCGGAGAATTTTCCATCCTTTTTTATCACGCAAGCCCTGCCCTTAGCATGCACCTGCACATATATACGACCCACATGCACATACATAATCTCGAAAAAGCCTGAAAATACGTTTGCTTAATAACGTAGAATGAGTGACTAGAGACAGAATTCCAATTCTTGGGGGGTGAGGTGGGGCAGGGAGGAG